>JAOYSI010015483.1:3811-38074 GCA_025775065.1 Hiodon alosoides | reverse complement strand
GTGTGTGAGAGAGTGCGCTGTGTGTGTAAATTTGGCTGTGTGTGAGAGAGTGCGCTGTGTGTGTGTGTGTGTGTGTGTGTGTGTGTGTGTGTGTGTGTGTGTATGAGAGAGAGAGGGCGCTGTGTGTGTGTGTGTGTGTGTGTGTATGAGAGAGAGAGGGCGCTGTGCGTGTATGCGTGTGTATGAACGCGCAAAAGCATGTGCGTGAGAGAGATGGAGTGTGTGGGTGTGTGTGAGAGAGGGCGCTCTGTGTGTGTGTGTATGTGTGAGAGAGGGCGCTGTGTGTGTGTGAGAGAGAGAGAGGGCGCTGTGTGTGTGTGTGTGTGAGAGAGAGGGCGCTGTGTGTGTGTGTGTGTGTGTGTGTGTGTGTGTGTGTGAGAGAGAGTGGGCGCTGTGTGTGTATGTGTGAGAGAGAGCGCTGTGTGTGTGTGTGTGTGTGTGTGTGAGTGAGAGAGGGCGCTGTGTGTGTATGCGTGTGTAAGAGAGCATGTGAGTATGTGAGCGTGACAGAAAGCATGCAAGCGTGTTTGCGTGTGTGTGAAAGCATGAGAAAGCGTGTGCGTGAGAGAGGGCGCTGTGTGTGTGCATCTGTGTGGGTGTGTGTGTGAGCATGAGAAAGCGTGTGCGTGAGAGAGGGCGCTGTGTGTGTGTGTCTGTGCGTGTCTGTTTCCAGATCACCAGATTTGGGAGTCAAGTGGAATGGGGGGGGTGGGTCTGTGTGCCGTATCATTTATTACTGCGCCAAGCGGCAGTCAGAGGGCTCCTCTCCAGGCCCCCCCGGCTCCCAGCAACTCAACCGTGAAACGACAAGCAGAAAACGCAATCAAGCCCTTTTTTCTGCTGGGGGAGAGGAGACACTGCAGCGTGCCGTGCGAGCGAGCTGGGGAGGGGGCGTGAAGGTGTCCCCGAATCACATCCAGGCACTTCCAGGGAATCTCTCGGAACACATTCTCCCAGTCGACAGGTGAGATCACTGCAGCAGGAAGCACAGCACAGCACTCCTTTTCAAGCTTCTCACTCATCACACACATTCTCACAGACAGACAGACAGTCTCACACAGACAGACAGACAGACAGACAGACAGAGCTAATAAGCAAAACCCTGCAGTGCAATTACTGAAAAACAAAGCTGAAGACGGGGGCATGTTTGGGACTTCCTCTGCGATTGTGTGTGCGTGCATGTTATTGAAATTAATTACCATCTCAGAGAGGGAAACCCATTCATAATTTATGAGATCAACTTATTACTGTGAACGCAGAGCGACTGCTCACAAATCAAGCCCAGGGGGAGAAGCCAAACATCAATGCTGCAGTAAAGGATTCATCACAGACAATAGAGCCCAGTGCAAGGGAAGAACGAGCAAGGGCCCGTCACTGGCCAAAAGACGCACCAAACGAAAGCCCTGGGGATAAACCAACTTGTGGCCCTAGTACATCAGAACAACTCAAAGACTACTTTTCCACCCCCAGAGAACACTTTTTAAAATTTTGAAGTGACGAGATCAACGCGCCACTATCTAGTCACTAAGACAACTAAACCAAAATGAACACAAAACCATTCACACCACAAACCCACGCAGTCGATCATCAACGTCCCCGATGGAAAGTGGATGTGTGAACAAACAGGTCTCGTCTGAAACCAACTGTCAATGCTCATACTAGGGAGTCCAGCGTTGAGACCGGTCACATGCTGTGACAGTTATTATGGAAATGACTCGGACCCAGAGGAGACGCCCTCTGCTTGCTGAATGTGGCGTCATTATCACAAAAGAACGCCGGGGCTTCTCACAACACTGTTTGCACTGGTTCCTGCCCGGCCCTGACACTACGTAATGAAGGACTTCTAACCACCACACAATGTCAATTAACTGCAGCGCCGCGCTGCTTTAACACAGGGCCATTCAGCCGGGCATAAGCATTTACTCACAAAGCGCGAGGCTTCGTCACCGTTAAACACACATTACAGTACCGTGACGTAAAGCTGCACTGGACTCAGCGGCTCGTGGTAAGGACACCCGTAAACAGGGACCGGCAACCACAGCAGTTCTTTGTCTGAAATGCCTGCCATGACAGCAGTTTGCTAGAGCCCCTATCGACAGGCTTCTTTTCAGCACACCGAATCTCCCAGAAACACGACCAGGTCGATTGAGAGAAAGAGAAGTCAAATGAAAGAGAAGCAGAAAAAGCCAGATGTCCTGGGGTTCCCCGCCACCACAACCTCCCCTGGATTTCAGGCAATGCTCGGGGACAGCAGAGGAGGCAGAGCGTACCCTGCTGACAATGTGTGACAGATCATCGAATCTTTCTGATGAAGAGGTCTGCTTGTGCCGAATCCTAATTGAGCGGAGGGCTTGTCATGTAATGTTACAGGCCATGGCGCCCTGACACGTAGCCTCAAACATGGTTTGGCCTTTACGTTTTTCTGCTTTCTTTGTTTGTTTGTTTTGTTTTGCTGGAGGGCCAAGGAGGAATATAAGGACATAGTAAATCTAATTCAAGACCTGCCCATTCATCCTGTAGTCAAACGGAGCCAGGCGCTGATATGGGAAAGACAAGAGGCCGTGGAGCAGAAAGAGAAGATGCGGGCCGGTTGGTTAGGGCCATGTGAACGTCCTGGAGCTGTCAGGAAGTATAACCTTCTGGCTGGCCAAGGCCATGCTGGATTATCCCTGCTATGTCCGTTAGCAAATCCCACACTAGTGTCTGACATTCCACGGATACATCTGACAAATTGACAAGGCATTCCTTGGACAATGACAGCTGCTAAATGACGCATCTGTGTCACCCAACAGATTACACACAAACACACACCACATCTGTGACGCCCAACGTATTACACACACACACACACACACACACACACACACACCACATATTTGACACCCAACAGATTACGCACACACACCATATGTGTGACACCCAACAGATTATACACACACCACATCTGTGACGCCCAACGGATTACACACACACACACACACACCACATCTGTGACGCCCAACAGATCACACACACACCACATCTGTGATGCCCAACATTTTACACACTCCTATCAAAAGAGTTAGTTGTATGTTATAACTGGTATAACTGTATATTATTATTATATATAATCGCAGAAAAGCGAAAACATGTGCTTTACATCTAGGCAACATACGTCCTTCAAATGGTATCAAGTGTGTTCTCACATGGCGTTGGGCATTATTTACGTGACATGCTAATGTTACAAGTTAATTTCATGTTTTCAAAAGAGTATCTCGCTGCCTTTAATCCTACATCTGATGTCCTCGTTACATCACACCACTACACTTGAATGAGGGTATGCGGGGGGTGGGGGAGTCAGTCATTCAACAACTGCGAAACGCCTACTTCTTAGAAAACATTACAACAAATCGATACATCCCATTTTTAAATAGTTCTGGAAATAAACATAGTTTGCTTTAATACGGCACAAGAAAAATGCAAACATCTGCCCTACATAACAGGGTTGCCACCATCAATGCATCACGAAATAAATAAATGTAACTCGATTATTTAAAATAATTAAATAATCGTTAATCAGAATAAGGCACGAACGAAATCAGAATAAAACCTTGATTTATTTATTTAGTTTATTAACGGTATGTAAAAGAAAAAGCGGGTTGTTCGACTGCTGTCTATGAATAACAACGACCATAAACACGGCGATTTAACTATAGCTACGCAGTGTTGGAATAACTTTAATTCAAGGTTAAACGTACATATAATTAGTATATATTTTTAATGGGGATCGTTCAACACTTCATGTAATGACACAGATATTTTTCTGCACACAATATTGTTATCATTGAAGGAGTCTTACGGGGAGACTAAAGGCTCGTAGGTTTAAATAGAACACATTTACTGCGATAATCCACTACACATAATACGCCGCTAGCTTCGGCACAAAGTCAGGAAACACACGCATCGATCGCCCATTATATTTTCCCCAATCAAAAATGCTCACATTCAAAATCACTAACGTCAGACAGTTTTACAGAGATTTCACACAGATAAGAACGAATCTCAGTAGCCCAATTCACCATTTTACCCATCGCGTCGTCGGAATGAAGTGTTAGACAAGCTATATAAATAACTACCTAAGAGGGCTGCGCCGCATTCCATGTAGGAAAAACAAACAAACAATATATGTATATCATACGGTTACCAGAATCTGGATCCAGTAGTCACTCTCAGTTTCAGAAAGATAACTGCAAACGTAGTGATTTAGAAAAGTTCACTACCGAACTCAAAACTCAGTTATTAGGCAACTAGCAAGGTTAATCGGGCACTATTTTAGACCTTTTAGTGCATACTCCGGCGAAACTGTGTCCCCACAGCTTTGAGGGGAACAGTGCTTTCCCACGTTAAAGTGTACAGGGTTGGGTTACGCAGTCGCCAAAGCGTCTCACGGTTAGCTCCTCCGGTCGCTTTTTTCTCATGAGGAGTGTTGACATATAGCAATGAACCTGAAACCCAAACAAGAAGACGACAGGGGAGGGGTTGGAGTTACCTACCAGCTTTATATGCCCAACATTCTTTTCTTCTGTCATCTTGAAAGCAGACAAAAAACGAAGTAAATGTGGAAAAAATGTACCAGAGCTTGAACGAAACAAAGACGAAACCCAAACCGCCTCGGCGAGACGGGAAAACCTGGCTGACGGTTGACTACTTCGCAGCGCTTACCTCGGTAGCGCACATTGAAAAGCTAAGGCTTGAATACGCAACTTCTGGAGAGAAAAAAAATAGAGGGGAGGCAGACAATCGCAGGAACCCGGCTCCTCCCACCCATGCAAACCAAAACCGACTGATCTGCGAGCACATACACTTCTCCGCCACGGGAGACGCAGAGCGAGGGGGCTAGTAGCCGCTAAAACCTTCTCTCCGGCAACGCAAATGACAATCCTCACTACCGACGACGAAACGGTGATCTGTCCGTCCTTTAAAATCCAACCAAGGGAACAAAGGAAGGAGTACGAATAAAGAAGACCAACAAATTTTGCGCCCTGTCTAAAAGTGTTTTCCATACAGATACAGACGTTCTCATCAGTGTCTAGACATTTAGTGTACAGTAGAACGATGTATGCCATTACACAGCCCCTATGTCATACGTCAATCACAGGGTCTGGGAAGAGCCACTGGGGGTCACCGTAGTGCAGTGTTTCTCAATCCCAGTCCCCAAGAGCCGCATCGTTGGCAGGTTTTCGAGCAACCTCTTCTCTAAATTGTTTAATTGAAATCGGTACTTGGATTACAGAGGATCTAACCTGGTGTTTTCAGGTATACATTAGACGCTAATTGTGGTAGTTAGAAAACCCGTGGACAATACGACTCTCGAGGACACGATTAAGTAGCACCGCCGTAACGGATTTCCCGGGAGGCATAATTACACCAGTAGATGCCATTGCAGGACGAGCCAATCACACGGCTAATTTACATATTCATCTCCGTATCCGCATAGGAGCAGACAAGGGGATCTGCACAAAAGAGCGAACACTGATATATAAAAGAGATTGCTAGACTTAAAAAAAAAAAAAAAAATATTCCACCTTTGATATAAGCAGGAAGACTGCCTTTGCCAATAAACCCCAGTGTTTGAGAGAACAAATAACGGACAACTTGCTCCAACCCTGAATCCTGTAAACCATTTTAAAAACATGCGATTTCATTTAGTCAGCAGGGATCAGCACTTTAGTCGGAGAGTTAAATACAAAGAGACAGGTCCAGAAGACTGCCATTATGAAAACTACTTTCTCTAATAAACAAGGAAAATCCCATTGCTTAATTAACTGTTTTCCAAAACGGCAATAAGCAGAAAATGGGGAAACTGGCTTTATTAGTGGAACACACAAGAGGCAACACATCCAGATGGCTGGGATTGGCTGTTGTTCCGGTTATCCAAGCAATGATTGGTTCCATATCTGGAGTTATAAAATATCCTTCAGCCAAGATATAATTTTTAAAAAAAAAGGGAAAATAGATTAAAAAAAAACACACACACATTGGATTCAAATTAATATTAACATAACTGTAAATTTGGCAGTTTTTTTCAGAATCAAGACACTTTGTAAGGACGTTCCTCGTAGCAGAATACAGTGCAGTAATAATTAAAATGTCATTCAGGAAAACAGACCTGCATCGTAGATTATTTGTCTGTGCATTTGCTGAGTAGGCAGCTTATTTAGGAAAACCTTGTCTATCATTCAAGGTTCTACTCGTTTCAGAAGCAGCTGCACTGCTGCAGTAACTCAGCAATCCAAGACATACTATACTTCACAGCAGCACCTTCCCTCTCACTTGGACTCATGACCTTTGGCCCACTTTAACCACCTCGCCACCAGCTGTTCAGATGGTAGGTTGTTCAACAGTTTTTCACAACAAGTGTTGTTCTTACATACTTTAAATCTAATATTTACTGTCTTAACTCTGATATGGTCTTGGTAACTCTACCATGAGAATGAGGGGAGGTGCAAAGTCTAATCAAAAAGGCTACGAAATATAAAATCTGACAAACAGGCCCCTTTTGAAACCAGATCATTTAGTGAATTACATTTAACCGAGTGGAAGTGGATGGAAGCAACGCTATTTGGCGATGTCCATCTTCATCCGCACAATCCGAGGCAGGATGACAGCAACAGCCTTCGAAAACGCTCTCTGAGATTGCTGTCGCAATTGCTTGTCTGCGCAGAGGTCTGTTTTCCTGACCAGTTGTACTAAATTTGTTTGTTGCTGGCGTGCATAAATTGCATTTGATTGGTCTTTGCATAATCGTTTCACGTGGTAATGGTATTGGCATGCTGCCTCAGGGACACACCCTCAAGCAGGTCTAGATTGATAGGCAGCCATGGAAGACCCCCCAGCCAGGGCCTGATTTTCACCCCCCAGTTCAATTCCCTTAAAGAGACCACATTCAATAGCTTGCCATTTATAGATTGCTTGAAGTATTGGAGAGTTTGGTTAAGACTGAAGAGTTCTATGAGAGACTATTTTGTTGGTTTATTTTATTTATAAAGGTTATTATTGTATCCCCAATGTTTTTAGGTGGTTCTCTTTCGTCCGTTTCTTCATGATAAAATGTGCAGTTAAGTCCATAAACCGGCAATCCAGCTACTTGTGTCTGACTACCTGTGTGCCACAATTACGTTTCCTATTTTAGCTCACCATGAGACACACTACATGCTACAATGATACACAATATTAAACTATTTGTTTTAAGATGAAGATGTTCCCCTTGCCACGGAGTTAGAAGAAAAAGACACTTGAAGGTTATCATGTAGAGCCACATAATCCTGCAGTTATAATTCTTACAGCCACACTTCGACAGTCAAAAACAATTTGTCTCAAAGGTTAAACGAGTCAACCACAATAAACCATTTGAATTCTTTACTTGTCTACGTAGCTTGTCTGATTCAGTACTTAGTAGTTAATGCTGACACATTCACCATACATTCATTCATAGACATGGCATGTTCTTGCCCCCACATTAAATCTAAAACGCATCATTATTCATCCCAGAATAAGAAAAAAAAACCCTCATCAAGATTCATGTAAGATTTAAAATTCCTTAAATCAGGAGGATTAAAGGTGACAACATAACAGTGTCCTCTGATGCACTGAAGAAATATGACCTGAGGATAGAGAGAGAAGGGAGAAGAGGAGAGAACCAAACAACGCAGACACTTACACAAGACAAGGATGACCCAGAAGCATGCTGGTCCCTGTCCAAACAAAGGACCCCCTTGTGTCAGCTGGCAACATTCCCTGGACTTTCAAACTTTTTGTTGGCTCAATACATTTAAAACTGGGATGTTCCTTAGGGGCATAGTAAACCCTTTTTGGTCAGGGCTGGGCAACTTAAGCGTTTAAAGATAGTAGTAGTCATACAGGCCTTACAGAGCACAGATTAATTATGTGACTGATTAACACCTGGAACATGCAGCAAGCTCTAAATTCAGCAGGTCTAACCCCCCCGTTACACCTTTGAAAGCTAAGCCTGCAGTGGAGAACCCAGGTAGGGGAGTGGCCTTTCCCCTGCTTCAGCTGCCGACTCAGACAGACTGCTCCTGGGGCGGTGAGTTCATCCACCCCGTCTTGGCCCCCCTCTCTCACGCCTGTGGGCGTGCGCAAGGTGGAGCACGGCGTTTCTCTGAGCCCGTGTCGGCAGCTGTGCGCACACCTGGCGGAGCACAACGGGGAGTTCTGCGAAGCGAAGGGGGCTGATTACGGGAGTCGATGACGGAACCCGTCTGACTAACATGGGTCGTCTCTCCTGTCACATCCTGCGGAGGGATTATTTACGACCTCTTCAAGCCGCTGCCAGGGGGGAACTGGGAGAGGAATATGCCAAACTGACGAGAAGAACTGCAGAAAACGCGTTTTGTTAAGCCCATAACAGATGCCTTTATTCAGTCAAAGGAATGTTTCTTTTTCTAATCTCTTTAATCTTCCTGGTGTTAAAGAACAAAATCTCTCTCACACAGATAGTCAATGACTGACATTTAGCGAGACACAGTGAAACTGTGAACTGGTGAACACTAATCTTCAATGAAGAATGATATGAAAACTTTACCATATCACACCTGTCACACACACACACAGGCCTAACGTGATTATTCACTTTTATTTTGGTACATTGAAAATGTACTTGCTCAAAACTCCATTACAGGAAATATACTGGCATTTATACTGGCATTAGAGCGCGCAGCAGGTAGTAGTTAGCGTCGGTGCTTAAAACGCGTTTGTCCGTCGGAGACAGAGACACTAGCTGTGAGTAGGAAGGAAATAGCTGACTGAATGAATAAATCAGACCCCAGATTTAAAAACGGCATTCAGCGCACTAACTCCTAGCCCCCGCCCCCCCGTCTAATCAGCCTCAGATTGTCAAGTGTAAAAGCTGATAAAATACCATAGTTGGATTTTGTCCCAGTGTTTAAAGGCTGGTTACACACTTCTACCTACAATAGACTAGCGACTGTATCATTCACATCTGTTTTTTTTTATTCATGCACTTAGTTGACACTGTTATTCAAAGCAATATAGATGGCCTTCATAGTGAAACGCTTTTGGCTTTAATCCACTAGCTATATTTAATGCTTCTACTGAGAAACATGAATGGAACACAGGTCTCTGAATAAAAGTTACAGCGAATAGTAATCTTTTTTGTTAATTTGCATTTACAAAAAAGATTACTATTCACCGTAACTTTTATTCAACAAGTTATTGGCATCTGTTGGGTGCACATTCCGAAAAGCTTACTGGGCAATTATGAACTTTCCTGGATAATCGGACATTTGGATGTCTCGGACCTGCAAGGCCCAGAGCAGGATTCCTGGTGAAGTCACAGACGGAATGAGCATTAAGTGCCACCCCTGACACCAGTAACGGATATTGCTGCAAACACCCAACTTACTAAATACTCTAAATACTATATATACACTAAATACTAAGAAATGTAGCTGGTCTTGCTAGCTAATAGCTAACTATAATGACACATACTGTACTCCAAGTGTTTGGTAAAGACGAAACCTGCTGTACTCCTACATTAAACAGAATTAGAGCACACCCTTAGATGGCCCAGTAAAATGGAGCAGAGGAAAAACTCCAAGCAATAAGAAAAGTAAAGCATTAGCTCCTGAGACTGGACAGTTCGGAGGGGCTTGGCACTGTGAGGAAACGCAGAGGCTCCGTTTAGTGTATATCCTCAGCTAGGGCAGACACCTCGGGACAGCAACATTTCACAAGGCGGTCGGCGCCTGTGAAGCCATGCCAGCAGGTTGGAATTATCTTTAATCCCAGAGGGATAACCGCCAAGACGGTTGCGGCCCACCTTGTATGGCTCGTCCCACTGCCAAAGGAACCGAGTGACCGCTCAAAGCAAACACCCACGAGGAAACACTGAGCCTAATTAACAGCCAATCATGTGAAACCTGACCGCTGCGTATCCTGTTTGGGGTCGATACCCTGATGCACTGGTTACGCAATAAGGCTATCGCTAATTCAGTTATATTTAAGGGTTCCACACTCCCTCACCTCATATTTGGACAGGAAGGTGCTTTTACCGCTGGCAAATCTGTCCCGCTAACAGCTTTGTCATCCAAAAAAAGCTGGCGCTCGTGTGTGTAATGGGATTAGCTTGGGATGCCCACCCCAGTCAAAATGGATCATGAGATGGAGGATCTCCAAAGCCAGTATCTTCAAACTACATCAACTTCTTTGTCATTAGCGAGATCATCTCAGATTACAGGCCCATTAATGCTTTGTGTTGAATGGACGGCATTCAGCAAATATCAAGAAAGCAGCAATAAGTGATCAAATAGAGAATACAAGAGAATGGTGAAAGGTCATGATGGCTCATGTTGTGGGGGTCGAGGACAAATGGTTTTTCACCACTGGGAATACTAATCCGCAACATCGGCCAAACACACAAACCATTGTTAAGAAAGTATCCTGTTCCCGTTTCCAAGCCGGACTCTTACCCCCTTCCCAGACCCGGATTGTTTTTGAGGCCTGTTAAGATCCGTGTCGTCCCGGACTTCTGCGTCTCCGTCGCCAAGATGCATTTTTTATCCCACAGGACACGCGGACGCACTCACACATACACATATGGGGAAACAGACTCCTTCACCACATATGTCAAGCACCAAACGGAGGCCTTCCCAACATAACCATGGATCACAGATGACTGGGCACTGCAGACAAGTTGGGCCGTAAATATCAACAACGCACTGAAATGACAGGTTTGAATGATAAACGGACAGCTGACATACAGCTAAACATGAAAGGAGGAAAAAGGTGAAACTACTGCAGGACTGTTTTGTGCAACAGGGGCTTTGTTCACTATCATGTTTTTCTGAGTGGTTTTTCAAAGTGGGGTAATCTCTTGCTTCTCAGCTGCTATGGCGTCACACAAAGACTGCAGAGATCTTCCTCTCTCCTCCAATTCATTGGGGATTGAAGCCAAACCGAAGAGAGGAAATGCAGTGTGCACATGTAGGAGTAAAGTTAACATGCATGGCACAACAGTGATGAGGTCAGGTAAAAATGTCCCCAGTTTTACCACTCAGCCGCTGAAAGTAGGAGAATGTATAAAATATGCACGGATTAACACCAGGTTAGAACAGCCCATTCTTACGCATAATACCGAGAGCTAATTTCAGAACTATAAAAGACTTGGCAGGAGTCGTCAGGAACATTAGGTCTTGAGGAGGAACAGCAGCTGAATGAATACATTCACAATACATTCGTTTTAGGATTACAGAAGCGAAGGGCATGAGTGCGTGTTTATCTCCTCCGACAAGGACCTTCTCAAGGGCTGCGGGATCGGCTGGTTTCCGCTCCGACTCTAGGTAGGATCATTTAAATAATCGAAATAATGACTAAATAATGACCAATTAACTGGTGAGGCAGAAACGGTGCTGCTCACGAGTACTGGCGGGCGTCCTGCAAATCAGCGTATGGGACTGCCAGGCCACATTGCCCATTTCCCAGAATGCACCGGAGACTCAACCGTCTCTCTCAGAACACAGCCCGGCTGTAGGAAGCTCTTGAAGTGGAGTTTCATCGGCAGGTGATCCCAGAACCCTCATGTTTCACACTTCAATAACTCTGCAGATTAAAAATGGACCAGTGGAAAAACCAGCGCAGGTCCTTTCATCTGAATGCTAATGATTATCTGTTATTGAGGACCACAGATTAAATATAAATATAAACATAAACAAACTATAAACAAGCTGCATACACATATACACACCTAACAACAACAACAACAACAACAATATTTTATTTCAAAGAGCAAACCACAATAATTCAAAGGGTCAGAGGGTAGCTGAAGATTTTTTCACACCAGGCTTTAATTTAGGCTGTGGGACACAAATTCCCTAGTAAAAGTACCGGTCCAGTAAGAATAATAATCAATTCCAATAACGACAGACTGAGACTGGTAACTGAAGCAGACTCTGACTAGCCCAGTAAAGGGTTTGTAAACCCAAACTGCAAAGCATAACAGAAAGGGACAGTGCTGGGTAAAGCAGGGGCTCGCTGACGCAGGGAAAAAACCCAGTGTAATGAGCTGGATGTGTTCCGCCTGCACAACCTGGTACAGACTCCTGTAGGTTTTCTAATAACCCAACAGGACTTCTTTATGTAAAGGGAATTAAACAAAACCATTCCGCCCTGGGCTACTGCACCTCTCAGTGAATGAATTCGAGGCGTTTCGTGTTCTCCAACAGAGCTCCGTGCTCGCTTTCTCATGAGAAACGCAGGCTTCATCTTCCTTTTCACAGTGGCTCAAGATCTGTATAAATATAAACTTGGATTCGCCAATATCCGTGCTTTAACTCCCTGGCTCGGAATTAGGGGTGTGAACCATTAGAGTTTAAACGTTAAGAAATCAATTAAAACATTTTTTGTTATGCTTTAGCGTTTAAACTTTTTCAGAAATATTACAAATATTGTTTGTACAAAATAAGTTTTACAAAAGAACCCTTCAGGGAAGTTAGAGCTGTACAATGACCCGCGGTAAACTCCAAAAAGAAAAAAGATTATTTTCATATGCATCTCACTGCTGTGCGTGTATAAACTCTAGGTTCATTGTGTCTTTACACATACAGAACAGATATCCCTGTAAGGATATCCCTGATGTAAATTTTAACTGAGTTTGACCGTCTGCCCATAAGAGATAGAGTAGCAATATGCATTTTTTGAGCTGTGTTACACAAATGTAACTGTGCCCAACACAAACACGCAATAAACACAAAACTGACTTTTTCATTTGGAAACCGCACTGCCCAGCGCTTGAAAAAACATGCTATAAGAAACATAGATATTCTACCCATCTTGTAGGCGTGTTGCCCAAACTCCATGTCTATGCCAATCAGCCACGCCAATTAGCATGATCAAAAAATCTAGACAGAGATCATCAGAAAAACCAGTCAGCACTTGACCACAAATTCCTAACGAGAGACAGAGGAAAAGGAGGACCATGGGCAGCGGTCAACAGGGACCGCAGGACGGCAGTGATTTAACCTACTATAACCCAATTGACTGGCTTTACAGGAAATGCCACTCTTGGTCGTCACGGCAACAATAAATCCTTTCTTTCACATTCATTCGACGCCAGCTCCGATCTCCGCCGAATTGCAGACCAGACGAGAAAAGTAAAAACTGGACCAGACCAATTACGCCACTTGCCATGTAAAGATCGGTTATCTGAGTGCTAATTTTCAGCCACTTGTTGTTTCAGAGACCCTGTATTTAATTAAGCTTCCGCGTGACCAGGAAGCGTGCAATAACCTACAGTATGTGATTGGGGAATTCACAGCAGAGAGTTAATTTATCGGATATGGCGAAGCTCTGTCACGCGATCCAGCTCTTTTCCACATATGTTTCATGTGTTAGCCGTTCATTTAGAGCAGGGACCTTCCAGCCAATGTGCTACCAAGGCTAAAGTGATCACAGCAAAGGAACCATAACAAACATATGAAGAATAAATAACTCCATCAGAATATCATCTGTTAAAAAATGACAGCCATGAAACAGAAGTTTAATATAGGGCAATACAAAGACTTGTATTCAATACCCGTGAAAACTGAATTAAGAGCCAAAAAAACAGTGCCTGCTAACCGACTATTGAGAAAATAGTAAAAATGCCAGCCATTTAAAATGTGGAACATTAATGGGTTTCCATATCCGCTGTCAAAAAGGGGAAATAACAGGCGCTATTTAAAAAGGGAAGAGAGACTAGTAGGGGTCTGAATAAGAGCTCAGAGAGCGGATTTAGGAAGGTGTAGGTCTGAAACAAAGGTAAAACGTGTTGTGCTGCCAGAAGGCGGGGTGTGTGCGGGATAGGGGGTGGGGTGTGTGCGGGATAGGGGTGGGGTGGGGGGGTTAAAGTTTAATTCTATGAGTAGAGCAGTGCCCTCACAGTGGTATGACTGCTGAATAAAGTATGAAAATGGCCGATCACCTGGTTACTCTGGTTAATCAGCTACATATATAAGACTGAATGATATTGGGACCAAGTGAGCCCCGTTTGACAGATGTGGCTCAAGACGAAGTCAGTTACACGGCCAGCCCCTTACCTCCTTCTACTCACGGCTCAGAGAGCTCTCTGATGATCATGAGACGAGAGGTAAGAGCAAGTTCACACGAAACCAAGTCACGTCAACGTTCCCAACTAGGCTCGTCAGGCCTGCCCTGTAGCAAGTTAACTCAGAGTCCAATTCTTGCTGTCACCATAAAAATACACAGAGAATGAACAGTGACATATGCTCACGGATGTTCACGAAACCCATCCAGGACTTGATTTGTGTAGCAGCTAATACGGTGCGACTACAGAACGCGGTTACTTCTGAGCCATCGCTCAGCCTGCATTTATCTCCTGAAGAAACGGGCTCGCTAGGGCGATGTCACCCTCTGAGGTTCGAGGAACGAGTTTGATGCGGTCCCTGAGCTAATTTTAATTCAGTGACAGCACCATGACGTTAAAGGAAGGCGGGGGTCACGAGCCAGCACGGTGAGGCATTTCCTCAGCAAACCTGCAAATGAAAGACTGGGCCGCTGTCTTCTCAGAAATGTTACCCACAGCGCTAGGCTAGGGGGGACCGAATGCACACACCGTCTAAAAATAGAAGCTTAAAATGAAACAAAGTGGATGGCAGCGTACAGCGGTCAGTCAGTTGTTTGAATTAACTGCGCATAAGGTTCATCAACACAGCTAAGGAATTCCAAGAACGGCTAAGTCTTTAACACTCGTAAAAAGCAATGCATCCTCCAACCTGAAACGGATCTGAAGAGAGCTAGGGTCAATGGGGCCACTCTCCAAGGTCTGCAGTCAATTCAGAACACAGCAGGCCGCAGCTCATTACGTTCACTGCACTCAACCTTGCATGCCTGAGCGCAACATCCGCAAAATCTACCAGCAGGCCCTGCCCGGGGACCAGCTTCATCCTCAGGCGCAGGTTTGCTCGATCATGGAGAGCTAGGGCAAATGATGCTTTGGCTGACAGGTTGTGCATTGCCTGGTGCAAGGCTGCCGGAGATTCCACCACACTGACACAACGCCACACATCACGCAGAGGATTCACTTCCAACCCTCGCTAATATACAAATTAAAAAGGCATCTTTAAAGCTATAATGATGAATCCATTCACCTGCAATTCATCCTACTGCACCCAAGAGAATAATAAAGACAATACAAATAATATACAATATAAACTGTCAGCAAGCTAGCAATGTAGCAACTACAGCTACTACTTAAGATACATAGATCTAATTATCAAATTCCGGTGCTGCAATAAATGATACTTTGTCCTTCTTATATTTCATTGGTACCTACTGCATTAGGTGCAGTGACATTGGCAGTAAGCTGCCAGCAATCTCACCTCCTTAACCACTCAAGGATTTTCCCAACCATGTGGCGAATGCTGAAACGTCTGTGGACCAATCAGCAACAAGGGCCATAACAATCCGGTTCATATCTGCTCTTCAACATTCAAAGCCGTTAAACGCAGTAACACGCACCAACTGGCTGAACCTATAAATTTAGCTTAATCGCTAATCCGCCCAGACACCTGATTTTGTACACAAATGTACAATTTACGGTGTTGATGTCCCTTTATGGCAATTCTAGGTCTGATCAATCCCCTTAGTCATAAATAAAATTGTGCTACTGAACGACCCGGTCCCCAGATGAGATTTAGCTTACCCCTTGACTTGCAGAAAGCCTGGAAACTCCTGACCGATACTCGAGGTCAGCGTTTCCCATCCCGTTTTCGTTCCAACAGAGCGGCTCAATTGCTTGATTGAACCCTTAGTTGATCCGTTAGTGATTAACTGCATTTCCCTGTCATTTTCAAGCCTTTCAATTGTTGATCATTCGATTAATGGTTCAATTAACCAATAGAGCGTGTCGCTGGAAAGAGAGCCAGCAGACAGGGTGCACTTCCAGGCACAGGGCTAGGAAACACTGCTCCAGACCCCTCCACACTTCTGTCTGAATGGTTTTCATATTACAGGTGGACAGAAAGTCAATCCTTTCATTTCGACTCTTCATTTCGAGGTTTAATAGGAAAGATTTTCAAATGAGCGGTAATGTGACACGTGCCTCCAAGTCTAAATGATCTGCAAGGTGACTTGTTAACGCGTGCCTCTATGCCTAAATGATCTGCAAGGTGACTTGTTAACGTGTGCCTCTATGCCTAAATGATCTGCAAGGTGACTTGTTAACGTGTGCTTCTATGACTAAATGGGATGTAGCCATTTGGAGGACTGCCACTGCCAGCATAAGGTGTGTTTTTTTTTGTTTGAGCTTTGAGTTTTGTCACCATGAGCCTTCTGTGGTATCAGGAGAACATTTGGCTTGTTGCCTCCTTATGCTTCCAATCGCATCGTCTTCTGCTAACAACTCCATTTCCAATTTTTAAATGGCTTCTGTGTGAACTTAGTCTGCTCTAAATAAAAACCCGGAAACGTACAAAAAACAAACACAGCCCTGGGGCGGGGCGGGGCTCAGGTCCGGCATTTGATTGGTTCGACACAGGCTTTACCTCCGCAGATGTCAACCCCGCCCTTCTCCTGAATGCGGCCTGTGCATCCTGCACCGCAGCGCATTGGGAAGGGAGGGGGTGCGGGCTGGAAGTCAGGCTCGCGCAGACACGCCGGTGAAAAAGCTGCTACACAACACTGGAAGTCCCCTCTTTGAGAAGTCAATAAAGACTGACTTAGCAGAACTGAACGCAGCCGTAGAACATCTGTTACCGCTAATTAAAACACACAGAAAAACCAAGTGTAGCATTGTGTGCTAGCCCAGTCACAATCGGCCAATGATGTGAGGTGGATGCGAACGGCAAACTCTAGCTCATAGGGCTGAGCCGCTCGGGAGGCGAATCAGAAGTCTTTTAACACAACTTTCTTTCCAACAAAAAGCAGCGAGGTAAAAAAACGATTTATGGCAGAAAATACAGGAATTTTAGTGCATCGAAAGCTTACAACATTTCAGAAACTGCTGAAGGAAAACACAACAGAGACTGGCAGACCTGCAGGCCTGGAATCCAACTGTTCTTGTTTTGGTTTTCAAATCGAAACACAGAGGCCCCGACAACTGGAGGTCAGGACGATCGTCATTTATCGAGCTAAGACCACAGCGGTGATGAAAAATACTAAATAAGATGTGTATAAAAACGGCTCTGCCCGTTACTGCTGTGCTGGAACTAATAAACCTTAGTCCCGCAGCGAGATAAAAATAATAAATGAGGAGGTAGGAACCAGAGACAGCAGGAGACAGGAAACGGCAGCCACAGTATCGCACAGCGCTGTAGAATAGCTATCTATGTCTTAATCTTCGACTCACACACAATTAGTTTATGTGGGGGGGTTAGTTATCATAGTGCAGACAGGAGTGGCACAACAGACTATCTACAGGACATCTGCAATACAAAAGCTTCTAACCCTCGGGTTACATACCGACTATTGGCTTGCATCTGGACCAGAATGCTTCTCATTAAGCCCAAGGGGAAATTAAAACCAAATGCTGCTAGACTCTCAGAATTGGAATTAGCATTACTCCATGCTATAGTTTCCTGCAAAGCATTCGGTCATTGGAAACAGCATTATGTAATGGCGTACACAATATTACATTTATACTGACCTATGAAACAAGAAACAGCTGCAAAAGCAAATGGGCTGAGGTTTTGGATTTTAAAGGGGTAAAATGGTCCCACATTAATGACATAGGGTCCGCACAGACACCTCAGGCAAGTGTCCCAATGCTGAATTATTTCCTGTATTTTCACTAAAATGCAGGAATGCGAGGGACGAACTGGCCACTGTTTAAATGTTGTGGTATGAACTTTCCATGCATTTACTAAGGCCAAGGTTAGCCCACGTTGTTGGTCACTGCTTCTAATGTCCCAAAACCAAAAGAGAACAAGGTCATAAGACACCGCAGCCACGGCTACACAACACCTCTGCACTGGTAATAACTGGGAGAAGGGCCGCAGCAAACCTCAAGGTGACCACTGCAGAGTGCCCAGTTTCCCCCGCTGCAGAGTGCCCAGTTTCACCCAGTGCAGAGTGCCCAGTTTCCCCCGCTGCAGAGTGCCCAGTTTCCCCCACTGCTGAGTGCCCAGTTTCCCCCGCTGCAGAGTGCCCAGTTTCCCCCGCTGCAGAGTGCCCAGTTTCCCCCGCTGCAGAGTGCCCAGTTTCCCCCACTGCAGAGTGCCCAGTTTCCCCCGCTGCAGAGTGCCCAGTTTCACCCAGTGCAGAGTGCCCAGTTTCACCCAGTGCAGAGTGCCCAGTTTCACCCAGTGCAGAGTGCCCAGTTTCCCCCACTGCAGACGTCCGAGCAGTTATTCGCTGATTTAATAGCCGGGATTTTTATTCTGGGAAATATGATAAGGCTCAGGATTTTTGCCGCAACACATGACTGGAAGATCCGTGCGATGGCTGCTGTGCGCTGATGTTGCCAGGCTTAAGAGGCGTGCGTTCATGTGGGGTGGCGGTGCGAATTCCTCCCAGGCCTCGAGGGTCCCGTTTCCGAGCAGTCCGGGACCGTTTGAGGGGTACACTTGGTACCTTTTTGTCAGGGAACGCCAGCCAGTGATTTGAACAGGTGGACTGAAATCCATTGTTTCCCGGGTCTTGTCTGCCTCCCCCCCTCTGGCTTCGCCGAAGACAGAAACAAGGCCGTCTGAAAAGAAGGAAAGGCAGATACCCCGGGCTGTACAAGACCAATCCTGACCAAATTCACCACAGCATTCCACCTTCAAACTTCGTCTGGAGTGTTCTGGATTTGGCCTGGGCTAAAGCACCAGCGGAGCTCCGGGACAGAGAGGTGGGACGGCAGCCGGCTCCAGTGACGCGAGTTGGAGTGACAGTGAACAAAACGGGGCCCCCAGCAGACTATGCGAATCCACTTCCACGTCGCTTCCAGTCATAATGAAGACTCAACAGTGTTTTCTGCATTGTGGAGTGCGCCTCATTTTTTATGAGACCCAGACAGCTTCAATAAAAGGAGAACTTTGAGAAGTATACATTCATTCCAACGTTTCGGCTGTGTTTTTGAAGCCTTTATCTGTAAGCCCCTCGACATCTTAGAGCGGAAATAACATTCCCAGCACGACAAAAACACAGACCCAAGTTAACGGCCAATGTCAGGTCGGCGAAACTTTTGGCTTCTCATAATAATCTCAAGTGACATCTTTCTGCTTCCACTGAACTGAAAGCAATCAGACAGCCGAGTGAAATATTGAGAACATGCGCAGGGGTGCAAGAGAGCGAGCGGCCTCTTCGTGTCCCGATTTGCCAGAGCCTTGCCGACAGCCTAAAGACCTCCAGCTCCTGGTCTGTGATTAAACACCAAAAATCTATGGGGCTGGCATATCACTGGGTGGCTGAGACTACAGAAAGAGATTGGCCTCATACATCCTACCCTCATATCGACAGGACTAATGACCAGCATGGAAACCAGGAACCGGGAAAAGTGTTGACAATGAGCTCGTAATCCTGTTGTCGAGGAGAAGGCACTGTTGGCAGCCTTCATTTCTTCAGTTCTGTTACACAGTGGGACACTGTTGCTTGGGCAATAGCAGGCTGTCAGGACAGAGAGACCATTATCTGGGCAGACCATGCACTGGGAGAGCCTAGTTGACAAACACTCCTTACAAGGTGTCCTGATCTGAGGGGAGGGATGTGCTCCACATACGAGCACAAGGCATCGTTAGTCCTGCAGGGAAGCTGTAACGCACCATTAAATCACTGTGCACTGGGCCCAGAGCTACTGAGGCCTGCCTTTCCACCTCTTCACACCCCCATCCCCTCCAATAGCAAAAAATCCTCCCCGACGGGATGAGACCGAAGATCAGATGCTGGTGGTGGATCACGGTCCTCACCACAGGCAGGTCTCTGTCCGCCCCCATCCGCAAAACAAATGCCCACCGATCCGTGTATCACGCTTCCTCAGGACCACAACCCCAAAGAGATACCTCCCAAGGGAGGGCTGAAGACAGCCTTCGTACGCTAATGCTGTTACGTCAAATTACAGTTGCAATTACAGCTTTACCAAGTAACGAAGAAGGGAACGTTACAGAATCTACCTGGGATAATATTTTTTCTTTACTCCTTTCTGCACTGTTATGGCGCTAACAGTTGCATGCCATCACAACTCCACAGCTCCACAGGGAATTTCCCCCCTTTGCACAATCCCAGAGAAACAGTCACACGCTGCTAGCTACAGAAGGGAGGATTGCCAAGAAGTGAAAAGCAGCCTTTACACAACACTAGTCAAAAAAGGCCTGTGGCGCGAACACCAGAATCGTTAGCAGTTCACACGCCGGTGTTCGCTCTTCACTGGCAGGGGAAACAGCACGTGTCCTTCTGGCATTGTTAACAACACTATTGTGCGAACACGGACATCACCGCCGGTGTCCGCTGCTCACTGGGGTAGCAGTCCGGGACGGGTCTGACTGTAAACAGCTCCGCTTTCCCTTCGCTGCGACAGACCGCTATTGTGCTGATAGTTAAAATGTAAAAAGGACTGGGAACTTTGTTTCTGACACTACCCGTTTTCAGGGACTATTTTTGCTGAGGTGACCTCCACATGACCCCCGCTTTTTGTTGGTGGGTGAAGTTATTTCCTCCGGGATGGGGGGGGGCACTTTCTGACCTCTCCCCAGTCTAGCAGTGCCAAGGGACTGACGCGACAAGGCTGCAATGAAGCTCGGCTCGGATAACAAATCGCCCACACTGTTACATATTGACCAAAGAAAATCCTTCTTTCACCCGCACTAAAACAGTAGTCAGGATGGATTTCACATTCATCAGGGCGCACTAGTGGAGTACCACAGGCCTCTTGAACTGTGTGATTAACTAAACATTAAAACCACAGTAAGACAGAAGGAAGACCGATGAACCCTTCACAGTAAGAACACCAGGGACGGCCATGCACAATATGCACATTAAATATCTTCCTGGTGTGGAAAAAAGTTTTCCAAAATGCAGACAAAAAAAATCGCTGGGGTTGCAATATTCGGACTCACGGTGTCCGTTTTGTTCAACACTTTGAACACTACAGAAGATCGCTCACAAACCGGTTATCTCGCACAATGGTTGGAGGGAGAAAAGAAAAAAAGAAAATCGGGAGAAAAGTCATGTTTGTTCTGTTATTTCCTCTCCTTCTCTTTAAGCAAGCACACACAGTTTATTTACTGTGCAGGAGCCATTCAGTTCATATATGTGCCTAAATAAATCCAGAATTCTTTTTAATTTAGGAGTATCTGGTGCGACAAGCAATTTACCGAAAGAAAGGAAAATCTGCTCCGAACCACTGGGTCAGCGAGACACTGAACCTGCAGCTTGCGACAACCACAATCAGCCCAACCCTTTCCGTTAAATGCACGGCGTGCGATCGATACCAGGGGGGACACTATTTTCTTCTCCACACGCTGGGAGGCACAGCATAGGCCTGGCCTGAATCGACCGGGACAAGCACCCGAGGCATAGCGCTGGGTCCCAGCCACAGCTTTCATGACCTCCAGGCAGCCAGATTAGAGCAGGCCTCTCTCTGTGCCATGTCCTCCACATTTTACATTTCAGTTGCTTAGCAGACGTTTTTATCCAAAAAGACTTACACAGAGCCTAGCTCAAGAGTACAACAGCTGGGGTGGGAGTTGAACAACCTTTTGGTCACAAGCCTTTCACCTTAACCACCACACCAGGAGCTGCTCCTATAAAGCCGCCGGTGGAACACAACAGAAAAGAACCCGGTGCTGACTGATGAGATAGTGTTAACAGTTCAATGGGAAACGACAAACACACCTGCCTGTTGATGCCCTAATGAAAAGAAGAAGAAAAAAAACCACAGGAGCTTAAGCATATATCGGTAAAAGATCAAAATTCTGCGTCTGCTTCACTGCTTAAAGACAGCAAGCATTTGTGATGCTGAAACGATACACAGTATTGTCAACGCAAAAACCCTTTTATCACCTTGGTTTTTATTTCATGTATCATTGGCCTCCGCGGGACGACCCGTGTCAGATCTGAGATCCCGAGCGGGCCCCGCGCAGCTGAAGGGTGCAACCGGCACTTTCCCTGTGCCGCCCTGTCACTGCGCATCAGGCTTCCTGTCAGTCACAAACACCTTCAGGAAAGCACTAGACAAAAGGTTTACTAGGGGCAGTTGGGGCTGGGTGTCATTAGAACCATGCCACGCAAGGGCCGGGGGGTTTGTGAGGGAGAAAATGATTGTGTGTGTGTGTGAGATCTCATGTTTAAAATGCAGGCTGACCAGCACAGGCCATTTTACAAGAAACACAAAGGAAACCTGGCCACTGGATTTTGTAGCACAAACTGTGACCTGCATCCACCTGGGACGAGGGGTTGCGAGTGGTGGGTAGAGATCATGTGGGACAGAGTGGTTAAAACCGAGAACGGTCAATTTGTTTTTACCACCAATTACTGCTTCAAAGGCCACTCATTGTGATATTCATAGTCATTTAACTTATTATGGAAGAATTTAAGTTTAGATATCTATTATAATAAATGTAAAAATTCAAAAATGCCGGCATCGCTAGCTGAAATTCAACTTAAGCCAATGGACATGGACAAAGATTTTACACTACTGGGAAAACCCTACTCATGACAAAAAAACAAAAAAGATCTGTCCTCATTTGCGTATTATATAAAATAGAATGGAAATATGCAGTTATTTTTATTTCCTACGTGACGAATAGACTTGCTTTATCGCTTAATCGGCTCAGCGTTTCCAATTTTCCCTGAACGTTTACTTTTGAATTCAGTAAAATCCACTCAAGTCAAGTCAGCTTAACACGGTGCGCAGGAAAATTAAGAAATGGTGATAATGTAGATTACATGAAGGTCGTGACCCAGAGTACTAACAAACGCAGCACATTTCACTGCCAACCTTTGGAAACGGTGAACAAAAGCAAGATGGGGAATATAGATCAGAAGCATTCCTACAGCTACGGAGTTCCGATAAGGGTTCGTTATCAAAATGGAGCTTTCAGTGGGAAAAACAAAATCTAAATCGATACTCAGGAATGAGCCCGGCATGTGACGTAAACCACTGTAGATATGAACACAGACATGCAGATACACACCGCTGTCTGTAACCACAAAAATTCCAGGGTTGATAAACGTCTGTCCAAACATTTCACCCTTGGTTTTCCCACTTTTGCTGCAGGCTCGAGGGAGAAGCCAACAGAGGGCAACGGCAATGTCCACCGCCCCAAAGACAAAAGGAATTAATGGGCGGAGGGTGCGCGGAATGTTAATAAATCACACCAGCTGGACTTTCTGCTAGCCCTTGTCTGTTGCTAGCCTGGACACCAGAACTAAAACCGCTTGGCCTCTGGTGGGCAATACGCACGCACAGCACTTTTTAAAAAATGTGTTTCCGCAGTCAGCGTGGAACCACAGCCGGCAGCCAGGAAATGTCTGTCCATGACCAAATTAGCTTGTGCTACCCAGAGACCTACAGGAAGCTGGGGGGTGCCCATATGATCGGGTTCTTGTATGGCAAGGGAATGCCCCTCCCAACGCACAGCTCTTCTAATGGAAACTTCCCTCATGGACACTGAAGGGGTAAAAACACATGTTTTCCATTAACACAGCAACCACTGCAACAGCCCATTAATATTCATCGGTCAACCACAGCCACAATCTCATTTTTCATTTTTTTATCTAAAAGGAAACAGCGTTCAAAGCAACAAAATGGTCACTGAGAGCTGGTCTCTCGGCAACATCAAGGACAAGGATGGAAAGGGGGGGGGGGGGGGAACAAACAGATTTACATCCACCTGCAAAACCACCAGTACTGGCTGAAACCCAAATACTTAATTGGCAAGCTAAACTCAAATCAACTACAGCAGAATTGTTAGTTGACACAGTTCACACTTTTACACCATTCACAGCCTCCCAATGCACCGTGTGAGGCCATTTCCATGACGCAGTGTCTTGGCTTACCCTCAACCTCCAAAAGTAGTAGTAGTAGTAATAATGGTAGTACTTTACTGATTTAACCCGCCGCCTTTGGGTTCGAGCCCTTGCACACGGTGTGTTTTTGTCTATTGCGACAGTCTCTGCATTTTCCGATTTCCTGCACGGTTCTTCCGTTCAGCAGCTGTCAGGTCACCAGCCATGACCACCAACACAATAGAGAAAACAAACTACACATTTTGCTTTGGCCAGCCTCACATTTTTCTAACCTAAGACCGCTGTCTTCAGGTAAACCCTCTCCTCTCCTCTCCTCTCCTCTCCTCCGCCCCTTCATATTCATGCAGAGCAATGTGCTCATATTGGCGTTTACGCAACGAGCACTGATAATGAAAGAGACAGGAGCTTGTCAACAGAAATGGAGATTGCAACAGAGGCTGTCGCTCGTCTACGCAGATAACAAGCCCAGCGTTCTCGGCTTCAGTCAGAGGGAGGAGGAGGCTATTTGCAGCGGACGGCTTTTCTGTGGGTCGGCCTGGCTCCCTTGGATGCAGGCGGAACCAGTTCCTTCTCTGCGCGGCTGATAGGGACCATTTAGTCTCATTCTTTCTGAGCGCCGCGGTGATTGAGCGTATTCTTGCAGGACGGGTGCGTGGCGGATTGCAATCATGCCCCCCCCCTCGCATTTAAGGAGAAGACCGCTTTCCCACCAATTTCTCCCCTTCTGTATCTGACGTGGGCCAGCCACTCAGGGGGAAAGATGGATGATGCCAGTACTCTGGCTGACCCACTTAATGAGATCCAATTACATTCAGATGGACTGCAAATTGTCCCTGCCTCCCCTTGATGCCCAGCATCTCCCTCACTTTAAGCACATCCACATTCCAAAATATACCTTGCAGGCACAGTTTTACAGGAACAAAAATATTTTTTTAAAACAGCTAATAAAATCCTGCAGCTACAAGAAAATTCTAAATCACATTCTTCATAAGAGGCTGACCTTTTTCAAAACGCCTAAAATAACCGGTTTAAAATTTTACTCTGGTGTACTCGGAAGACTACCCTGCAGACTACTGCCAATCAAGTCACACCCCCAGACGGACAGACATGATCATTAAGTTTTCCATCAACTATTTAGACAGGTCCATTATGCTTGTACTGTCCACGCTGGTAGTGCTGTGTACGCTCATCAGCAGCAAGCAAACACAAACAGTAATTACCGCAGTAGATAATATAGGCTTTGTTCCGCCCAGGAACGACTGACATTTCCCTGAATCAGCCTTTGTTTGGCATCGTGCAGACAGCCGGGATCAGAAACGCAAAACAGACCATCTTTCATCCCCCTGAAATGGTGGGAAAGAGATCCGAGTGACCGCCAGTGTTTTAATGTCTTCCATTTATGCCCCGAATGTCTGTGACATGGACTTCCCAACATGGTGAAGAAGCTGACAGTCATGTTAGCCAAAACGTGTGGTAATGAGTCCAGCTGATGAATGTATTTCAGAAGCTGCGACACCAGGCCTCCCATTAAAAGCCCATTAAACATTAGTTAAAAGGCTTTGTCACAACTTCCTCGGGCTATATCCCTTTTCAATTAAGTGCGAATTAGAGAGGGGACTGAGGTTTACCGATACCAGTTAATTATCTACAGGGCGCTGTCAACATGAGAGCCCCTGATGAATGCACATCGCGGGACTTGAGGAGGTGTCCATGGGGGTCACAGCACTGCGGTAGAGAGTATACACCTCCCTCACTGGATCCCAGGTTTTGAGCCGCAAACACTCAGCGTGCTTGGTTTTGGAGTTGAGCCAATCCTTCGCCCACAAATCTTCCTAAAGAAAGATGGCGTCGCCCCTAAGGTCAGGACTGCTCTGTGTAATGTAGAAGCAGGGCCATGTGAGAAGTTAGTATGTCAGAGGAGGAGGGGACATGTGGTTCTGCGACACAAGGGACCATTTCCTTGCTCCCCTTCCTCCCGATTCAGCCAGGGAAGTTCCTACAGGAACAACTTAATCAGGGTGCGGAAATGACCAGCCGTGGGTTCCAGCCGGGCAGGGATCAGAAAAACTCTCCCTGAATTTGCATTTAAAGCCCAGACAATGATACAGGTCCCCTTCTGTCAGTAAGGCAAAATGTCTCGTGGGGGCTTTTGAACCCACAGTCAACCACGAAAACAGCTAAAAAAATATGCATTGAATACAAATTTAAATGACCAAAAGCCATTTTTTTCCAGATTAAAAAGTACGTTGCTTTAAAAAAAAATGATTTAAAAAAAATCATAATCTGTTTGCATTAGGGGAGAAGTGTCGTTTTAAGTAGACTAGTACCACTGGCTGGCCAACAGAGGGAGCCAGCCTTGAATGGTTTATTATAATAAGCATCCCTGTATACGCAGCAGCATTTCATTATTATTTGCCTTTTACATTATTATTATTATTGATTTGTTTCTGCGGCTATTTTAGCCAGCCATCGCTGCTGGAAAACTCGTTGTCAGCATCTTGATCTGGGTACAGTTCTATCTGAATTACTCCCCTCAACCCCCAGACTGGCCAAACTTTCCCACTGTTTAAAGGAAGGGCGTCGGGGTCATGGCTCTGAAGCAGACTCATCTCGCACACAGGATTAGCAGTCCCGCACCGGCACTTCTCCCTAAGCCGAAAAGCAGGAAAGGTCATCTGCAGCAGAAAGTGTGAGAAACCTACGAGTGTCAGTCGTGAGATCACTTTCAAATTCTATTCGAGGCTATAATATGTTACAACAGTTCTCAATTTCTCCCTTTCCATGCACCGAGTATGCGATGGGTGGGATCTACTAAGCCCTGGATGCAGTCTTATGAATGAGGAGCTTGTGTGGTTCATCCCCCTTATTGTACTGGGTCTGTTTGTTATGGGAAAGCGCGAGCGACCTGCCGATATCAGAGCTGGGAGTTTTCTAACTTACATGTCGGCATCAAAGCTAAATTTACTGCAATAAATAGTGTTAGCATAACCAATCTGAAAAATGTACTCCTCTCCAGAGTAGGCCGATATCCCGCCGCGTTGGCAAGGAACGTGGCTTAGTTAGTGGAACCCCAGGGCACCGCAGAGACCAAACGGCAGTCAAAGTTAGGTAAACGGTAGATGTGTAGCGATGAATTTGAGCACTGCCGACACCGGCTGGCCTGTAGAAAACAGATGGAGGATGGAGGATGATGTGATAAACACCAACTACGTGCGATTAAGCTGCCAGGCCTGATTCTTTCCCCCAACGTCCTGCAGGCAATGTTGGATTTCCCACCGGGGGGGGTGTGGGGGTAGCTGTCAGGACATTACAGTTGCAAGTAAATTTAACATTGCATTCTATAACCTTCAAGAACAACTGCTGTGCTGAAATAATTTCTCCAGGAATATATGTTTAGAACACCATTCCCTATGTGCCCGCTATTTCAACATCAAATGGTTTGGGCAACTCTGCAACGTTGATCTGGTTTACGACTATCTTTAGATAACCTACACCCGAATAATAAAAATAAAATTGAAAAACTCCGTTGCATTCCAGGACCACTTTTCACAAATGAAATGAAAGCCAAGCCCCACTGATTTTATTCAGTCCTTTAAAAGCATCAGTTGCCTCAGCCAGGGGTTACACAGCAGGAAAAAGGCAGCCAGGCGAGGGAGAGACTAAGCCCATCTTACACCACTTCGCATGTAGACTCCAGGGTGGCCAGAGCGTCCCTGGCGGTGATTCACACCAGGAACCAGGAACCACGACCCGTCTGAAGTGTGAAGTAAAACTTCAAGACCCACACTCTGTTTCTGCCCTGATACACCACGCCTGGAGGAGATCCGTTAGGAGCACGATTAAGGTATAACCACAACCCCTGACACACACACACACACACACACACACACACACACACACACACACACACACACACACACACACACACACACACACAGGCCAACTCCAAGTAGAAACTTGACAACGGCATGTGAATCCATTTAAAGTGTTTTACAGCCATGTCAGTGAAAGGGCTTCACTGAAACACCATACCCTTTGATCGTGTGAGGAACATATACCCTACTGTTGACCACACCATTATAATTAGGTGGTAGAGTCAAAGGGAGACAGCGAAGCTGAAAAGGATTTTAACATTTTTGCTTGTAATGACTTAACTTACAGGTGGGGGGTTTCTGATATTTGTTTTGGACAAGCCAAAAAAGAACGAGCTTCTCCTTTCATTAAGCTGCAGACTGTGCCTTCCATTAACAGCTCATTTCTGCTCACGGATGAGAGGGGAGGGGAGGAAAAAAACATCTCAGATTTATGAGTCTGGAGTCAATAGGGGGGTGGTTGACTTAGCCAACCTCCCATACAAAGCCCAAACTTGTCAGACACTACCTGAATCACAGTCAACGCTCTGTTCAGCCGAATTCCATCTCACACATTTTCGGTTATGATCTCACTTTCGACAAAAAGAGGAGAGCGTTCCACACCGCCGGTCATTTTCCTGGGTTTATACCCTAAAAACACTGTGCCTTTGTGCTTTGGGAAGGTAGGGCAGTGGGTGCATTTTACAGCAGTGAGCATCATTAAGTGATTACTGTAATAAATTGCTCGAGCCAATTAATTTTCACTGCCGGCCAACGCTTTCGCCAGACTGACATCATCCACGGATCGATTTGTTGTGAGTCATCAATTAAATGAACATGGTCAGCAAGGTGGACATTATCAAAGGCCGGCGATGAAAACGTGATGGTGATGATGGCACACGCAGACACACAACTCCCACTGGGCTTCCACTGGCTGGAGTGGGGGCCTAATTCCCATCTGCAGCAAGAGAATCAATCTGTGCTGTAAAACCCACGAGTCTAATGAGCAACAGGCCAGACCATTTTCAGCCTGATGTGCTTTTAATTACCAGCCTGGGGGTCATCGGAAGAGTGGGAGCAGAAAAAGGCCCCGTTGTTTTTCCCAGGGATTTCCATATCCACCATGGGTGTGTGCATGGGTGTGTGTAAGTGTGAATGCGTGTGTGTGTGAGCATGTGTGCTTGTGTACTTGTGTGTGTCCACGTGTGTGTGAATGTGTTTATGTGAGTTTTAGTGCATATGTGAGTGTCTGTGTGACTGGGTGTGTGTCAGAGTGTATGTGTGCGAGTCAGAGAGAGAGAGTGAGAGTGTGTGTGTTCGAGTGTGTGTGAGAGAGAGCGTGGGTGACTGGGTATTTGTGTGTGTGTGAGAGAGAGCGTGAGTGACTGGGTATGGTTTGTGTATTTGTGTGTGTGTGTGACAGGGTGTGTCAGAGTGTGTGTGTGTGCGCAAGTGAGAGAGAGTGTGTGCGAGTGAGAGCGTGGGTGACTGGGTATGTTTGTGTGTGTGTGTGTGTGTGTGTGTGTGTGTGAGAGTGTGTGTGAGAGAGAGCGTGAATGACTGGGTATGGTTTGTGTATTTGTGTGTGTGTGTGACAGGGTGCGTCAGAGTGTGTGTGTGTGCGCGAGTGAGAGAGAGAGAGAGAGTGTGTGTTCGAGTGTGTGTGCGAGTGAGAGCGTGGGTGACTGGGTATGTGTGTGTGTGTGTGCGCGAGAGAGAGAAAGAGAGAGAGAGGGTGTTTTCGAGTGTGTGTGAGAGAGAGCGTGGGTGAGTGTGTGTGTGTGTGTGTGTGTCTGTGTGTGTGTGTGTGACAGGGTGTGTGAGCGGGTGAGAAAGTGTGTGTTCGAGAGAGCGTGAGTGACTGGGTATGGGTGTGTGTGTTTGTGTGTGTGTGACAGGGTGTGTGTGTGAGAGAGAGCATGAGTGACTGGGTATGGGTGTGTGTGTGTGTGTGTGTGTGTGTGTGTGACTGGGTGTGTGTGTTCGAGTGTGCGTGAGAGAAAGTGTGAGTGACTGGGTGTGTGTGTGTGTGTGTGTGTGAGACTGTGTGTGTGTGAGAGCGCACAATGCTGAATATATAGAAGCCTTTCCATCTTGCCCTCTCCGCTGTTTCTTACATCCCCTTATTCATCATAAAGTTCCACCTCATTGGCCCCAATCACTCATCTGTCTCAAGGCCAATCACTCATCTGTCTCAAGGCCAATCATTGGTCCCCATAACAGCGCACAGAAACAAATTCCTCCTTATTTCATCTGAAGACTTCATCATCAGCGAGGGTTTGGAAGTGAACAGGCAGATGAAACAGGAAATCAAGCGCAGTACGAGAGCAAATGATGTAATGATGTACAATGTGTAAAGGAACACAAAGTGAATGGTGTCAGTCATGGGTAATGAGAGTTTCCGTGTCCAGGACCCTCCGGACTGGCAGAAGGAGGTGTTCCCTGCTGTTAATGTTCGCTCATCGCTGACCTTTACCAACGTCTCTTCCAGTTTTATAAACTGTCAGACTCCATCACACCAACACCCAAACATCAGAGCGCCTATTTATAGAGACGATAAATTAGCTGATTAAAACCGACCATTGGTAAGCTGTTCGCTCAATCAAATTACACTGAAACGGGCAGTGATTATTTTCAGGCTCGGAAACTGTAGTCAAACAAAAAATCATTTTTCATTACGGAATTCTATGACTCTGTCGAACAACCATTTTAATGAAGAAAAGGAACTGGTTGGGTTCAAGAGATCTTCTGGACAAACATAATAACAACTCCTCATCTGTAATAGTTGACACCAAGCAGGGCTATCATAGTCCCCACTGTAATGGTTTTAACGCCCCCATTTAAAGCCCAATTGGAAAGACATAGGGGTGTAAAAGGACACATTACGAACACTGCATTTGGCACATTGAGTCTGGCTAAAGGGTTGTTACAAAACTGTAACCAAGACAATTATGTGCAGGAAACCAAAATTACCATGGATTTTTTTAACACGTCATTACGAGTACGGCCTGAGGGCTAGTTAAGAATATTAATCACTGCGCTTATGGAATATAAACAGATTTCCCAGTACACCTTACTGTGACCGAGTGTCACACATGTTCCAAGCAAGGCCTTCCACTTCAAAAGCAATGAGGTGGCATATACACACTGGTTCACGTGCAATGATCCCACAACAGGTCCAGCTGTTTTGCGGTCTAAATGGAAATTACTGTGCATAGATCAGCTCTGTAATTTCAAAGCAAGGCAGGCAGGCTTGGCAGTTTTAGTTACCAATTCCAAAGGCAGGGAGGGTTGGCGGTGTTAGTTACAAATTCCCAAGGCAGGCAGGGTTGGCAGTATTAGTTATCAATTCCCAATAAAAGGTAGGAAGTTTAAAATTGCACGTTTAGATAGAAAGACTCCTCAATCGATTGCTCAAAGTGGGACGTAAGATTAAAATCCAGACATTCACGTTGAGATAACACTTATGAACTTATGAACACTTATGATTTCCTAATCCGGCAGTTTAGAAAAATAATATTAAAAAACTATTGTTACGAGTGTCAACGATATTACACATTGTTTACTTCCTGTGCTAAAGGCTAACGAGGGATCTGAAAGAGCAGAGGCTTCAGGGATGGCACAGTGAGCCAGGACCGAGGAAAGAAAACAAGAACACTAAAGAGAAAGTGTAATCTTCCTCCTCTATTCCAAAAGCCAGGAGAACCTCATGCTACACCTTCAGAAGTGGGCCGTGGTGACCCATTGACTATTAGCTGGGATAGAGGGCAGGACAACGCACAGTCCAGCAGTGTTAATCAATCTCCAAGAAAAAAAAAGGTCTGAAATACTGTCTCACCGACACTCTAACTCCCCCCCCTTCTCTCTCTCCCTCGGTCTCAAACTTAATGATTTTCCTCACAAGAGAGAAAATTATTTACACACGTTAACAACCCACTGAGTTACAACATTTTATTTATTTTTTATATCATGTCACAAAGGGTACTTTAAACCAGTAAAGATTTACAGTGCATAGACGTTAGATGTAGGCTTTTTAGACAAGCATAAAATAAACTTATTTTATAACATAACCCAAGGAAAAATAAGAATACACACACATATAATTCAGTGAGACGCCAATAAACAGATTCCAAGGAGTTTCAAGGCGAATTTTCATGCATAAAGGAGAAGAATGGGGGTAGTATCTGTATATAACTTGCGTCAGTATTGTCGTTTCTATCCAAACGTATCAACAACATTATGCCAACGCGAGTCTTGCAGCAGCCCTGCTTATTAAAAGTGAAGCGGAAACCGAATGCCCGCTTCCCTCACCAGCCAAGTGAAAAAAGCACTTGGGAATATTTCCACCACCGTAACTTCGCCGGGCAGCTTTCGCGACCCGAATGCCGTAATGCCACTGTTCCAAAAAAAGAGTAGGCGTCGTCGTCTCGCTCTCCGCTGAGACTGAAACACTTCCCCCAGGGACCCACGCTTGTTTAAACTCAGCAGAGCCTTTAGTCCATGGCGTGGAGCACAAAAGGAAACACAATGCAACATTGTTTTTATGTCGTGGTTACGTTTGTGCAAGGCAAATATCTCAGTGTCTAAACATTTGAGATAGGAGAAGAGAAACAGGCAGACTACTATTTTATTTTGCCTGGGAATTATGTAATGTTAGCTGGGTTCCAAAATAGTGTTGCAATCGGAATATTCCAATATGCCTTTAAAACCGGTAAATTGCAAGAAAAATAAAAAATTAGTAAAGAATCGTAGCGACGGATAGCGTTTTCTAAGCTTTTCTCAGCATGTTAGCAACCGTTTAATGAATTACCATCATTACTCATTTTTGTTGTATAGACTAAACTGCTGGAGAGTTTTAATTTGACCCCAGGACACATAAAAACCAAAAAAAAACACATTTACAGGTCAGTTTTAAAAACTCCGACGGAGAGGATAATTACAATATCAAATACACACAGCCCAAGGTCAATCAAGTCAATAAATTATGGAATAGCAGAAATTTTTTGCAAACCAGCCAATGGCGTGTCGACCATTATTTATATCTATTTTCTTTTTTATTTGTATTGTGTAGTCCTGCAGTAAATGCAGTTTGCCTTGAACCGTCTCTGAAAAAAAAAAAAAAAAAACTAACTATGATCATTCTGTGTGTAATACTTATTTATACTCTTTTGCCACTGGCCATTGTAGGCTGAAATAAATTCAACTCTTAGTTGTGGCCAACGATTACAGTTTTGTGAGAACAAACGTAAAACTTTTCAAAGCAGAAAGTTCAATTCAGCACAGTTCTTCTGCATTGCATTCCACCTGCCTTGGAACGCGTTTCTTCGCTGGTTTTGTATCGCGTAAAATCACCGGACACACTCCCCAATCTGCTGTGATGAGCTGTTTGCTGCACCCAGTTCATAAGAAACGGTAAGCCTTCGTTCAGATGAAAACGCAGATTTCGGAAAACCTGCCGTTTCCATGAGAAAAGCTGCCATCACATCCTAATTAAGAGTGAGGATCTTCACCTGCATGGAGACACAGCTGCAGCATTAATACCTGGTGTGTAAACTGGGAACGAGGAGGAGGAGGAAGATTATGCTTAGCCAGAGAACAGGCCTTACACACAGTGCCCAATTTTCCGCATAAATGGGACCAAAGGAAAATATAAAATAAAATGGAACAGCACCGCAGAAACCAGACTCCCCAAACACTAACTTGTTCTCAACACATCAGAGAGAAAAAAACAACCTGCAGCGGCCACAAACCAGTTTACCTCCCTGTCTATTGTGCTTTTAATGTGTCTGCAGTATGGAACAGTCCTCAGCATTGACAGTCCCTGCTCAGAATCACACCCGTAAGTCTGTCACGCGCCAACACAGACCGCCTTTGTTCTACGCTGTTGGGTAGACGGCCCCGGAACGGGCAAAGAATTGGCCCTCGCCGTATAAACTTGAGACGCAATACGATTGGCCCGTCCTTCAGAGCTGCTAGGAGTCACTCTATTCCCTAAGCTGTAATTTGAGAACACATATTAAAAGCCTTTGAATTGCCAACTAAAAAAAATCTCCCTTGCTTTGCAGCACTTTGAAACCCCTTCATATTAGACAGTCAGATAATTCATCAGGATTACATTTGACTAAACACACATATTTTAATACTTCAAGTAAGCCACTAGCTGATGAAAAGGTGGTTTAGTGCGGAGATCGCAAGTAATACAAATAAATGCTTGAAATAACGAATTAACCATTTAATAACTAATTAAATTCCATCTCTCCTCCCCCCCTTTGCCTTTCAGGGTTGGTAGGCAACCACAGCTGGGTTCATTTCCACACCCAAACCTCTTTCTGTAGCTGGCCTACCTACCAGGGCTGGGTTCATTTCCACACCCGAACCTGTTTCTGTAGCTTGTCTACCTACCAGAGCAGGGTTCATTTCCACACACAAACCTGTTTCTGTAGTTGGCCTA
>JAOYSI010015472.1:0-38076 GCA_025775065.1 Hiodon alosoides | reverse complement strand
TTTTTTTTTTTTTTTTTTTTTTTGTTGTGTTTGGTTTCTTTTTGTTGTTTTTTTTTTTTTTTTTTGTTTTTTTCTCTCTTGTGTTCTTTTTTTTTTTTTTTTTTCTCTCCCGCCCCCCCCCCCCCCCCCCCCCCGCTGGTGAACTTGAAAGGCTACCTCCTCACACTGGCGGACACTGAATAGTAAGATCAGATGTCAACTGCAGTCTACGAGACAGTTCTTTATCAAGTATGCCCACAACTATCCGATCCCGAATGTGTACATTTCTGTGTTCACCAAAGTCACATTGTTCTGATAATTCATAGAGAGCTCTAATAAAGGTTTCAGCCTTTTCACTGGGCCGCAGTACTCTTTGATAGAAACAGGCTCGCTCGTGAATCACTTTCATGATGCGAATATCCCGGTAGAAATACTCGTCGAATTTCTATTTCTCATCCTCCTCATTAAAAGTGAATTATTTGAATATGTTTTCGGCTTCATTACCCATGGCATATATCAATGAACTGACCTGAACATCTCCTTCTTCTTTATCCAATTTTGTAGCACTCCGAAAGCGCAGAAAACGTTGCCTCCAGTCAGCCCACTCAGTTGGATGATCGAATGCAAAACTCTCCGGGGGATTAAATTTAGCCATCCTGTCGAAGGAGTGTTCGTCAAGCGCTTCTGACACCATATAATGGTCTTTACATAAACACCACTTGTCTGAACAGAATAACCGAGTACTTTATTGTCAAGGAGTACAGACAACAATAACAACTCCGCATGTAAGTGTATGAACTCATACGTAATCACGTTCTCTTAAAGGCATACACCCATTACAGGCAGTAATTTCTTTTTTTCCCCCCGTCAACCGTTCCATCGCATCTTAAAAGGAAAAGATGAAAGAATCTGACAGGACGGATTCATGCAGATAGGTTACGACGTGAATTTATGATAAGTTAGAACAGACTTATAGACTTTGGTCTAGAATGATTGTGGTGATTTTGTAGGGAACTGCATCTTCATGGAAAATAAAAGGCACTCTAGACAAAGTACCTGTTTTTGGTCAACATCATCCTGTCTGCAGCGCAATATTTCCATATAACTGACGATGTTAATCGGTGTCTGAATCTTTGCTTGAACCCAGCAGAGTAGTAACACTCTTATCAAAACGTTACAATATGTTTACCTTACTACATCACACGCTCTGCGATGAACCCAGCTGAGTAGTAGCACTCCGAAAAACGCTACAATACTATGACACATTGACGTATTTGACATGAGTCAAACGGTGGAAATAGGTACATGTTAGACAGGTCATATGTTTGCGTATTCTAGGTTAGTTGGTTGACATTCTAGCAGGATAATGCGCCATGTCACAAAGCTCACATCATCTCAAACTGGTTTCTTGAACATGACAGTAAGTTCACTGTACTCAAATGGCCTCCACAGTCACCAGATCTCAATCCAATGGAGCACCTTTGGAATGTGGTGGAACGGGATATTCGCATCATGAAAGTGCTGCCGACAAATCTGCAGCAACTGCAGTTACCAATTATGGTCAATTATGGAACAGTCACTTTAAGAAACGAAAATAAATAAATGTTTATAAAATGCTCCCAGGTAAATTAATAGTGTTCAAGTGATGAGCTTCTCCTTCACAGTTCTCTTTCATTTCGCCTCTCTATGGAATTGGATGGCATATCTGTCAAGAGGGGGCTGTAATGGCTACCAAAATAATACATTGCTTTGAATAATGAATGAAGCAACCACCTACTGTAATAACAGGGACTCAATGCCTCTCAAAACCCCGTCTGAGTCATGAGGGAACTACAACAGAGCCGAGAGTGATCACCGCTGCAGAATAAACCGCAAACCAATGTTTACTTGTTTATTAGAACATAGAGAATGAAGGGAAGTATCACGCGCAGAACTGTGCAACACTCACCAGAACTGTGTACCTTTTATTCCAGGCTTGAATCTTCTAACCCTTTCACAGTATTTCAGCTGTTCCCAGACCTGGAGAGTTAATGTTCAGATGGTACAATCTAATAAAGGTGTGGAGAGAGGCCCAATCAGCCACAGCACAAAGTCCACAGGCGGCTGCCACGCCGCTTGTAGGTGGGGCCATCACCCCAGATGGAGGTAGCTTGCCGACAGTATTGTCAAGGATCCAGTGAGACAAATATAACTTAGACCTCCCCACGACACACGTTAAGATGATTGGATTCCCTGATTGTCCTCGGAAGCGACACAAATCTTGCTGAGGCTCCTTCTTACTTGACGCTGAGAATGAAACCTGGGTTCCACGGGTGATGAATGTGGAAGGAGTCAAAGCCCTTGCCCTGTCTGATCTGGGGGTAGAAGTTTTATTGTGGCTTCAGCCATAGCTGGCTTAGAGGTGCGCCTTAGGGCACAGGCCAGAGGAATCCAAAATGAGCGATTGCGTATTTGTGTGTCTGGGAGAATGGCCATAACCGACTTATGTAGGCATGAGAGCATTCATGTGAGCATACATGTGTGGGTTGGTTGAAGGCAAAAGCGGTTAATTCATGTGTTGTTTAATAATAATAATAACAATACTACTAAATATAATAATAAACTTTATTTGTATAGCACCTTTCATACATTTCACTGCTCAAAGTGCTTGGCAAAGTGTGAAATGACAATCAAAGTAAATTCCAATGCATAATGAAAAATACGGTAAAAGTTTTTAAAAAGTAAGGCACAAGTAAGTCAAAGAATCAACAGAAAAAGTGGAGGGGGCCTTGCTAAGCAACACATTAGTGCAGGCACACAAAGGTTATCAGATGCAGAGACATGTGTTATAGATACTTATTCAACTAGTTCAAGCAGATGCATGTGTTAAAGATACTAATTAAACTAGTACAGGCAGATGCATGTGTTATAGACACTCATTCAATTAGGACATGCAGATTCATGTAGTATAGATACTTATTAAACTAGTACACACAGATTCATTTATTATAGATACTTATTAAACTAGTACATGCAGATGCATGTGTTGTAGATACTTATTAAACTAGTATACACAGATACATATGTTATAGATTCTCTTTAAAACAATACACATGAATGTTCCTTGAACCAGAACCAATGCATACATATCAGAAATAATGTATATTAATAAAGAACATTGTACCAGCTACTCAAGGAGTGACAAGAATAATATTTAAAAGTTAAGATTACCCAGGGTAATTCCGCATATAAGACAATATACTATTAATACTTGCGCTTAACTCTATATTAAATATTATGAATGATTGATTTAAATCCTTCCTGTTGCTATCACCATTTTTCATCTTTTGCCCCAGAAAGTTTGTTTATTGCCGTTTTATTGCTATTACTTAGATGTTTTTTAAACCTGGTATTTCCGCAACGTGTTTATGCACCAAACAACTTCAGAATCAATGTTTTGTTCCCCTGGGGCTGTGGGCCAATTCCCTGGTTTATGGTGGCATGAGGTCCATGACAGAGAATAGCAAACAGGATGACCCACTGACAGGCACTAAGTGTACCTTTCTGTTACACTGTGATCTATTAAATGTCATGAAAAAAATTGGTCTTTCTGAGAACAATACTTTAGCAGTCTTTTGGTGGTGCCCACTGGTCTGAGAATTCCGCCTGCTGCGCATGCTCTGGAGCACAGGGGTCACTGGAGGATCAGGACTTGTCTGAGTATCGTGTGCCATTGCCAACTGCAGCCCATAACGCTAGCTGGAACTGGCTGCCGACTATGTAGCTGACTGCTCATTAGTAGTGTGCTAACTCCTCTATTAAATATCACTGTGGCGAGCTACTACTTTATTGATTAGCCTAATTTTCTATATCTTTGAAGGTGTAATCATAGCAGCCTGTACTACAACATACACCTTTCACATACAGTTGAAGTCAGAAGGTTTCATACACCTTAGCCAAATATATTTAAACTCGGTTTTTTAATTCCTGACATTTAATTGTAGAAAACATTCCCTGTCTTAGGTCAGTTTGGATCACTACTTTATTTTAAAAATATGAAATGCCAGAATAGAGAGAGAATTATTTATTTCCACTTTCATTTATTTCACCACATTCCCAGTGGGTCAGAATTTAAATACACTATTTGTATACACTATAAATACATAATTTGTTAGTATTTGGTAGCATTGCCTTTCAATTGTTAAACTTAGGTCAAACGTTTTTGGTAGCATCCCACAAACTTCTTACAATAAGTTGCTGGAATTTTGGCCCATTCCTCCCGACAGAACTGGTGTAACTGAGTCAGGTTTGTAAGCCTCCTTGCTGCCCACAAATTTTCTATCGGATTGAGGTCGGGTTTGTGATGGCCATGCCAATACCTTGACTTTGTTGTCCTTAAGCCATTTTGTCACAACTTTGGAGGTATGCTTGGGGTCATTGTCCATTTAGAAGACCCATTTGCGACCGACCACATAATTTCCTTCCTCATGTTGCCATCTATTTTGTGAAATGCACCAGTCCCTCCTGCAGCAAAGCACCCCAACAACATGATGGTGCTACCCCCATGCTTCACGGTTGGGATGGTGTTCTTCGGCTTGCTAGCCTCACCCTTTTTCCTCCAAACATAACGATGGTCATTATGGCCAAACAGTAAAAAATTTTAATCAGACCAGAGGAAATTTCTCCAAAAAGTAAGATCTTTGTCCCCATGTGCACTAGCAAACTGTAGTCTGGCTTTTTTATGCCGGTTTTGGAGCAGAGGTTTCTTCCTTGCTGAGTAGCCTTTCAGGTTATGTCGATATACAGTAGGACTTGTTTTACTATGGATATAGATACTTTTCTGCCTGTTTCCTCCAGCGTCTTTTGCTGATGTTCTTGACTTGCACTTTTTGCACCAAACTACATTCATCTCTTGGAGGCAGAATTCGTCTCCTTCCTGAGCCGTATGATGGCTGCGTGGTCCCATGGTGTTTATACTTGCGTACTATTGTTGGTACAGATGAACGTGGTACCTTCAGGCGTTTGGAAATTGCTCCCAAAGATGAACCAGACATGTGGAGGTCCACAATTTTTTTTTCTGATATCTTGACTGATTTCTTTTGATTTTCCCATGATGTCAAGCAAAGAAGCACTGAGTTTGAAGGTAGGCCTTAAAATACATCCACAGGTACACCTCCAATTGACTCAAATTAGCCAATTTTCCTATCAAAAGCTAATTAGCTAATTGCCTAAAGGCTTGACATAATTTTCTGGAATTTTCCAAGCTGCTTAAAGGCACAATTAACTTAGTGTATATAAAATTCTGACCCACTGGAATTGTGATATAGTCAATTAAAAGTGAAACAATATGTCTGTAAACAATTGTTGGAAAACATACTTGTGTCATACACAAAGTAGATGTCCAAAACGACTTGGAAAAACTATGGTTTGCTATTATGAAATCTGTGGAGTGGTTAAAAAATGAGTTTTAATGAAAACCTAAGTGTACGTAAACTTCTGACTTCAACTGTACATATTTTACATACACATTTTACATGCACCTTTCACAGTCCTGCTGTAATGTTTGGAAATTAAGGCAGATGGCCAGCTGGTTACAGAAACTAACAAGTTTTATAAAATGAACATATAAAGTTTGCAGCTATTTAATACATACATGCTAGATACATGAAAATAATTTGTCTGATAAAATTTAAAATACGTTAACTACAAACATTCAAGTTTTTTTGGGTTTTAGGAGTCGAAAAAGTCGAACAACAATGAGCAGTTTTTTGAGAAGAAGTTTACAGGAACTATATAACTGCTGGCATAATCATATTAAAGTTCAAGCAATAAAAATTACATTTTTAAACGGTTTCGTGTGTTTAAAAAAAAATGTCACTTATTGAATACCACTCCCACTAAATGTTGTACCACTCCCCCCTAGCTTCCTACACTTACTCTTTCTCTGGCTGTATGGCGAGGTGTCACTGGTTAATTATTTATGGACTTTAAAACTCTTTGGTGTGGAAAAGTATGTTTGATTTAGATTTAGTCCCTGGCTAAGTTTCAATTCAGCACAAAGATCACACATTTAAACAGGCATTACAAGGCTTGAGGCCAAAGAAAAGTGTGGACTAGAACTGAGGACTAAAATGCCCTAGAAGAGTTTTGCAATATTAAACAATTTTTTTAGTAAAAACGATAAAAAACCGACCAGAGTTTGTGCCTGTATCTCTGATAGTCATGGTGTCCAGTTTAGCAAAATCCAGGGTATATAGCAGGGTTAGACTGCTGCTGAAAATAGTGAGTGGGCAGCCCTCACCCCTGACTCTAACATTGCTGTATAGGCAATATTCTCTGCCACCACTGTACTTTAGAACATTCTGACTGTTAGAGAAGAGAATGAGAAGATGATCCTGATTTTCTGTGGGTTTTCTAGGCTGCACCTGTTGGCCAAAAGAGGTATTGAAAACGCTCAGCTACTTTGATGTCGGTCCCATCTCAGTCACTGGCTCCTTCACCACTTGCAAGACCTATTAATAAGGATAACGAAGGATTACCTCTTAGGTCACCGTAGCTGCTGGGGGGGGCCTGGAGAATATGAGTGTATTTATTTATGTATATGTATCAGGTAGTACCTTAGAACCCTTCAGTTCTGCAGGCACACTGACGTGAGGTCATAGGTCGCCGTGAGGTTTTTATTCCCTGATTGCCACGGCTTTCTTGCCATTTCCGTTGTTGGGAGAACTTAAAATAATGTCAATGTAAGTGGGTTCTGTTGAAGATGCACTGAACCACGGGCAGTTAGGGTACTCAGTTTAATACCTATTGGTCACTCAGCAGCACGTCTTAGGCTATTCCCTTTATGCTGCTGTATAACTGGGTGCTGTAAGTCATTATAAAGTGTGTTAGACTCTTTCCTCGGCTGATTCAGTTATACTTGATTTTCTTTGGCGTTGGTTCCTTGTGTTCAGCTATGTTGTTATTGTAGAAATTGTGTTAAATTTTTTGGGCTACATTTACCAGCGTATTGCCGGCAGTAAGTAATGGACCCATCTTTTCTATTCCCTCTCCCAAATTTAGTTGAGCTTTTTGACTGGTGGTTGTGCTTGATAACCGAGAAGAATCACCACAATTGGCAGACCTCCACCTGCTCCGGGAGGCTGAACCCGCCTCACCGCCATCTCACAGGCTGGGGGAGGGTACCGCTGCCTCTGCTGCTGCCAGGCTGTCTTTCACACCAGGGTTTTCTAAAGATGCACCACAATTTCCTGAGAATGCTGTCAGGGATAAGTTAGAATGTTGTGCTTTCATTAAAGGCTTCTGCATTTAAAGAATATTTTAAAACCTCTGTCCTCACCACTACCGAGTTACAGGCGGAGGCCCCCCTTCAGGAGCAGGCTTCCTCAGATGACCAAAGCTCAAAACCTTACCTTGTATAGTCAACAGTGTCCCGAGATCAGTGAAGGAGTTACATAACTCCTTCATCGAGTACATAACTTTAACATAACTTTCTTTGTTGACCTTTGCCAAGCAAAATACCAGAAGGTATAACAGTCTCAACTGTGATCAACAAGTTTGCAAAACAAGGCAGGACGCAGAGTTGCTGAGGACTGCTTTCTTCCTGTTCTTCCAAGACGCCAACAATAGTGACTCACATTCTGGCTTTCAGCAGGTAAAATCAGACAACAACTGCCCATTCAGGACTTTATATATGATATATTCTGCCTCCTTTCCTCACTTTCAAAATTCTCTTGACCTCAGCCAGCAGGAGTTCAGAAGGCAGATGGAAAACAGCGCTTTGAATGGTGGACTGTATGTACTCCTTCAATGCCTACCCAACCGGAACAGCTGATCTGATTTTAACATGTAGTAAAATACACACCAATCCTGCTCGGCCTGCACCCGACATCTGGTGTCTGTCTCTCTGCCATCGGAGCAATGGCAGCCCTCTTTACGAATTTAATCTTCTTCGACATTATCAGATGAGATGATCCTCGTGAGATAACTGAAGTCCACAGAAGGGAGCTGTCCACAGACAGGGTTCAGGGCATGACACCCTTTTTCTGGGGTTGATTTGTGACACAAAAGCTTCTTTGCCCGAGAATGATGTATACAATGTTGGGTATTATTTTGTCCTCAGATGTCCCACAGTGAACTGAATTCATTTTGTGCATTTTTGGGAAACCAACTTGTTTGTATCATATATCATACTAAAAATGGCGACCATTTTCCTGCTATGGGTCGACATTTACAAGCTCCAAATGAAATGCCAGCCATTGACTTAACAACGAGAAGAAACAAAAGATAATTTGAGAAGAGACCTTTATCTTGGAAAGATGATGGCGATTAAAAGCTGTGGGAAGGCAGTCTGCGGTCAGAGTTGTGAGCGGTTTTCAGGTCGAAGGAAAGTAATTATGATGTCAATGATGCAGCGGACCATTGTTTGCGAATGACGCCGTTGAAACAGTAGATAGGGCCGCCGGCTGTCAACGCCCTATCATTACAGTCACTGAATACCCACAGCGGTATGTGTGACAGCGAGAGAAAATCTGTGACATGTTGTCTCATCCCTGAGACTGATAAAGTGATAGAGGACGACAATAGAGGCTATGGGATGCTTTCATTTGTGTGGCGTTTATCTGTATTGCTTTTAAATGCGCCATTGTCTAATTCTCATTTGTTCACCCATCAACCAAAGCAAAGATTTGTTTCTTTTAAAATGTTTTTGAATCATTCAACATACAGCTGATTGCGTAGCATAAGAGCAATGACATGGCCTTCAACGCATCACCTATGTGTCACAGTTCACAATACAGTTAAAAATACAGCCCCTGTTTCTCACTAGATATTATCTTCTCCCTAATCTTCATCCCTTCTCCCTAATCTTTTCCACTAATCATTCAATTAACATACAGGGGTGCAGTGCGACGCTTAAAATTATACTGTACATCAGGTACCCTAAACGCACAATGGACTGTCTGGCCAAGGTTATGACAGCTATTGGCAAGGAGATCCGTGTTGTTTAAAACAGCGACAACACAATCGCCCACACAACTGGTGGTGACCACTTTAGGCTTGCTTCACTACACATTTACAGAGGTTATGAATCCCTAAATCTAAATGCTAGTAACACATCCCACCCTCCGTGTGAGAAAATGATACCTTTTCGTTATTAAATAATTTTTCTTATGGAGACATTTTGTTCAATGGTTTCATTGTTATAAACGCCTTACATGGCATCCAGTTTTCAAAAAACACATCAGGAAGGCAAGGACGGGAAAAAAACTTGAGTTTACAGCATTAGGCTACAAATGCACTGCTACATCAAACGTGTGGGTGCTCATGTGACAGTGCATTCGATAGAGTGGGGGAAAAGGAAGAGTGAAATACCCTGTTTTACTAGCGTGATGTGGCACCCAGAAGCTATGGTGTCCAAGCCAGGGCACAGAGCGGAATGTCTCTCACATCTGAATTGGCCAAAATGCACCCCACCGGATAGCACACGGGCAACCCTTGGCTGCAAAAACAAACAGGGTTACACCGAATTTACTAAAATTTAGTGTGCCACAAGGTTCATCCTTCATTTGTGAGATATCACAAAAGCCTATAACACTGAACTTAGAGCAAAAACAGAAAACGTTCTCAGTCAAAACAGCCAAATTCTCATGCTTTAGGGCCAAAACAATTGCAACATATTGTGCCTTCATGTGTTGTTGTTTTTTTTAAACTTCTCTAAATGATTAAGATTGTTGACATATTTGGCTCCAGTAGTATGTTTTCCAAGTTTGCTGGAAAGAAGATCAGCGTATAGAACAGGAAACCTCTGTGAATGGGGGGCATTGTCTTTACAATCGGTGCTCCAGCCCACAAACATTCCACGCAGACTTTAAAGGGAGGTACGGGGGTTTCTCCTGTTTTCCGTCATGGTGCTATTCAAAGACAGTCCATCGTGACTGGGCATGGTGGACCTTGGTGGATCGTGTGGATCGCTAACCCTAATTGTACTGGCGCTGTCAGTGGTTGAGCCAGGGTGGGCCCGCGCTGTGTGACCCCAGGACCAGGGGAGCATTAGATAAGCCTTGCTTTCCTCGTCCACCTGCCTGCCACTTCCAGCCCTGACATTCACCGCCCACAAGTCTCTCCAAGGCCGCATGAGACCAGAGACCAGAGACCCTCTCCATGGCGAGGGTGGAGTGGTCTTCCCGGGGCTCGTGGGCAGCCTGGAAAACAGATAAGGGTGTTATTTTTAACCAGCTTTGGGTCGAAGTGAAGAGGCCTGAATTAGAAGAGCTACAAATCTGATAGTTATCTGAGGAAAAGGAGAGGAAAACGCCTAGCTCTCAGAGGAGCAGCTGTCTAAAACATGATCGGTTTTGGATGAAGAGTGGTACCCTGTGAACTATTTTGGCAATGTGAATCAGGCCTGCAGTGTGTCGCATATCATGTAGCTACAATATTATCAGCTATAATGCCTGTCAACCCCTCTGGGGGTCTTCCCTAACTCACTGATTATAAGGCCTGAATGGTATCGAGGCCTATGTCAGTATGTCACCTTGCTAGTTATGCATGGCATCTATTTGGTTTAGGTACCAGACAATGAGGTTGTTAGAAAATAAGACAACTGTGGTTTGGCAATTACAACTTATAATTTCTTCTAGTCACTCTATTGTTTTTAGTGCTGATGCATCTTGATGTCCAGTTTTCATGTTGCAATTGCAATCTAAATCCGTAATAGATCATTCTTAATGTCTATTTGTGGTTTTTGAAAGAATAAACTTCCCCACGCAGGTTTTCTGAGTATCTATCTTAATAAGTGAACAAATTGTAATAACAGATGTGTTTTGTGTGCGACAAAAATGATTTCAACTTTTAAGTTGTAATTGCCAAATCGCAGTTGCCTTCTTTTCGAACAACCTCATTGACCGAGTTTATTGAGGTTATGGGCTGTATTGGATGACTTCTGAGTGAAGCTCGGCAAAGGCTCGGTTTTTCAGCGCCAGCCTTTCTTGAACTGGATCTGTAGCTCAAAGTTGAACTCAACAAGCACATGTCAGTGACCCAGTAGGAAAAATGAGCAGTCACAACCACACAACCAGAGTCCTATAAACAAACCTGACCTGCCGTAACTGGATCAAAGTCGATTCAGCAGGCAGACAGCTGAGCTTGATAAATTCATGGGCACGGTTAGCATTTCAGGGCCAACAGTATGAGTGAGTAGTGGTTAAGGATCTCCTTATCAAAGATCTGAGCATTGTAATACTGACAGGTTGATTTCTGAGCAGACCTGCTTGCAGTATTTTTTTTAAAACACAATATGTAAGCACTACTTCTACAAATTTTCATGAATAGAAAAATTTTGCTGTATTGTAGTGAGTATCTTAATAAACATTACAACAGTGAAACCGCAGAACAGAAACATTGCACCATTTACTTAGATTTAACATTAGAGGCATTTGATTCAGACCAAAGTGAAAATCAGTGGAATCCTTAGTCATGTATCTTGAGTCATAGATCACATGAAGGTATGAGGGATGGGTGAGAACCAGGCGCAAGTGGGGAAGAAGGAGCTGATGTGGTTGGAGGCTGCTGGCATTTATGTCGCCTACAGGGGGAGCCTCTGCTAGCTCTCCAACACCTCTGTCACACATACAGCCGGCACCAGCACAGAGCCGAGGCTGGGGGAGAGTGGGCAGGTCAGGGACATGGTGGCATAGAGGCCCCAGGCTTCACAGGCTCTATGGGAAACCTCTCCGATCCCCCTGGAACCTTAATCCTGTAGATGCAGACCACTGTCACAGCATTGCTCCGATGGCTGAGAAACCAAGTTAGAAGTATCATAACGCCCCAAAGACCTTATTAGATGGCTATACAGTAAAGCAATGCTCTCACTCCAAATGCCCCCACCTCTGTTAATGATGCTGACAGTATGAGACTCTGCTCAAAGTGCGCAGGTCCTCCGGACTGACACCAGCCAGGAAAGGAAGCAGAGAGAAAATGGGCCTCCTCTGTCAGTGCGCTTTTCAACATTACATGATGGATTAGCAGACACCCGTATCCTGGACAGCTGTCAAGTCACATTTCAATGACATGTATATACAGACAGGAAATCAACTCTTTTCAGAGTCTTACAGAGGCTGTTGAACCAAAAGACTTCAGGTGTGGGGTCTGAACCACTCCTAAAGCCGACTGACCAATGAACACCTGCAAACAGTGACAGGCCCCTTGACTTAACTTCTTCTTATGCGAAATTCTAGGAGGTTTTTGCATTTTTACGCATGTCCAGTGGCGTAGACATTTCTGTTGAAAACTGCTAGATGGGTGCCAGCTCGAACAACGTTCTTGTTTAACGTGTTTGTTTTGGGTCATGGCAGTGCCAGGGTCCAGGAGCTTTGTGCTTTGACCTGTTTATCTTTCTTGATTTGCAAACTTCCCTGTTTCCTGGCATTGTGTCTGCCCCCCTGGTTTTGGAGAAGGGATTTTGATGCTTCCCCAAGGTACCAGAATCCATGCAAGGGCCTTTTAAATACATTTCTTCTGTTAGTGTATCCTTCAGATGCCATGTTTTTCCCTGAAAAAAAAGGGGGAGCATTCGTCCGCAGCATTTGCATCCGGCTGTCGGTATTGCTGATCCATTGCCCTCAGTTTTGGACTGACTGCTTTGTCTGCCCTTTGCTCAGTTAACTGGTCACCTGGCCCGAAAAACTGGACAATGTGCAGCCTTTTTCTTAAGTGTCTGTGAATCAATATATGGCACTGTGAACCGCCATAAGGCCATGAGACAAAGCAGGTGTCTGTGGATCAACATATGGCTCTGTGAATTGACATGCAGCTCTTTGAATCAACATGCGAATCTGTGCGAACATCTGTGAATTGACAGTGTGTCTCAAGCTTACTGTATGTGTAGATACATGTAATTTTTTTAACATAAGGCATTTACAACATTCAGAATTTGGTCACTTTTTTTAAAAACGAGAACTAGGTAAAAAAAATCTGTAGTAATTCACTGAGTCATCGCAATGAAGTGATGTGAGATGGGAAAAATAGTGGGCGTAGTGAGGTCAGAATGCGGTAGAAATAAAACATTCTAGAAGGTCATCCAGGGCATGACAATTCCAATGACAACGTAAGAAAAAATTCTGTCCTTCCTTTAAAAATAAGCCATTCATTCAGAGATGCTTCATCTCCATCAGTTCCTCTGCTGCGTTGGCTGAAAATGCAAAATAACGGAAAAGACTGATTATTTATTAAGGAAACAGGGCAAGTCGTCCGCAACTGATGAGCATGCGAACGAGAGCCAATGTTTCCGACCGGAGCGGGCAGACTGGTTTTATATAACCTGAGATATATTTTTTGGCTGTTGAGGAATGAAGTTGCATGCATTCCTTGTTTTCATTGATATCAGTGGCAGCCCATTGGGATGACTAAGCAGGGGATCTGTACGGGTGGAGTTTGCTGCTGCTTCTAGTGCTTCAGACAAAAGAGATAAAATCACTCCTTTCCACACTCCCACACCTTTTCTCCAAGGGCGGGAGGAAGGTTTATACGATGAGTAAATTCTGTTTTTCTTCCGATCAAGTTTTGATTTAGCTCGCCGCCCTTAGCGGCAAAACACCTATCAGATGTTTGGTAGACATTCTAGATCGGTCGATGGAGAAGTCACTGTCATAGTTTCTGTGGATGTTGTAACGTGACCTTGGACGTAGCTTGGTCCGAATCTGCCCTCTCATTACTGCCAACAGTGTGACAACGTCAATCATGTGGAACATTGGAAGAGGCGATGTTTAGTTTAATCAACAGTATTTTATTTACTCATTCTATCTGTATCTATGACTACATTTCTGTAGTGATGGCGCTAACTTTTTGATATCTGAATTGAGGACCAAATTAAACTAATAGTTTTATTCTGATTATGTTCTAAATTGTGCATTAATGGCATTATTTCACAAGAACACAAGCAAAATATATAAGCAAATACTGTTTTTGAATAGAGAATAACATATTTATACATGCTGAATTTTGTAAAACAAAACAGTTTGTTTTTCTCATTTAATTATTTACATATTAATAGATTTTACGATCAGTGCTGGGATACAGAAGCCAGTTTAAGACCTAACACTAACCCCTCACTTGGGTGGCCCCTAGGGGGCTCTAAATTTCATGGGAGTTTCCCCGTATTTCCCTGAAACGTAACCCTAAAAAAGCGACATGGCAGTCTTCATATTAGTATTTCACAGATGTATTATTTCAAGAGGAACCAAATTAACTGGATTAATTAAAACCTCCCCTGACAAGTTAGTTTCTGTTAACAGGAGCTATTCCAGAAGACAAAGCTCAAATAATGGTAATCAACAAAGGAATGTAAACACAACTTTATGTTTCATTTGCACCCATGCAAGACAGATGCATACACAGATGCAGCAACATTCAAGCATTCATTAAGCTACAACTTTGTCAGATTCTAGGAACTAGAATAACGTTGTCTTTTACAACTTTCCGCTGTAATCATTGTTTGCAGATATATGCTACTCATCTGGTTGATCAATTTTTAAAAATCATTAAAAAATGTTTTTAGATTATTCCCCCTCCCCGCCGATGTATTTTGGTGAAAAACACAATTTGGTATGGTCACCGTCATCTTCTAGTTTTCTAGTCATTACCAGAAAAAATGTTGAAAACACATTAGAAACACTTTGAATGAGTGATTATGTAATTATACTGTAATTATAAACATGAAACATAAAGGACTGGCACCCTTCAGTAATCTGACAGTGAATTTTGGCACCGGCGCTAGCATCAGGCTTTGTGGCTTTACTGGAGACAACAGTTAACCAGATACACATCTGCACCCACGAAAACCAAGCCAGATACACTAGCCAGATACACACGTGCATACATCCATGAAAACCAAGACAGATTCATACGTGCATGCACACATGAAAATCAAGCCAGATACACAAGCCAGATTCACAAATGCATACACACGAAAACCAAGCCAGATACACAAGCCAGAAACACGTGCAGACACACATGAAAACCAAACCAGATACACACGTGCATACACCTGTGAAAATCAAGCCAGATACACAAGCCAGATACACAAGCCAGATACACATGTGCATACACAAATGAAAACCAAGCCAGATACACACATGTATATACATATGAAAACCAAGAGTTCAGTAACATGGGAAGTTAGTTTATAGGACCCGTAGCTACATTGATTAGACCTCGTGACGTACTGTACGGTACAACAGCGCATACCAGTGGAGAATTCATACCAACATATGGCATAATTATTTATTTTTTTACTCAACATACTAGATTGATTCCAGCTTCGACCTGAAGGTTCAGAACAGAGTCATACTGGCCCTGTGATTCAGGATAGCGGGGTTCTGAGGGGAAGGGCTAAGGATTTGAGATGAAAAGTTCAAATCCTAGCTGTGACCATTGAACCCCTTTACTTAGTCACTTTGCACGAGTGACGCCAGTCAACTAAGTGCACGACAAAATGGACAATACACAAATGTGATGGAGAAAACTGAAGAGAAGCAGAGTTCCTGAAAAGCGGTCTGTGTGTTTGCGCGTGTGTGTGTGTTTGCGTGTCTGTATTGGGCATCAGAAAGGGAGGGAGGGAGAGCACAAGGCTCCGGGTCTAGAACGCAGGATTGAGGAAACAGACCCATCCGGTTGTGGAGACGGCCACATACGAGTTTGGGAGTTGAGAGACGGGGTCAGGCGGGGAGTGGGCTGAGATAGTTAAATAGACTGCGATGGAAATCTTTAAAGCTCAAATCTGAGTCTACTTAAAATTGGCACACACTTGAAACACCTTATTGTTGAGCGCAATACTGTTTGTCTTGCCATTGTTTCCTTTGTTTATCTTGCCTGACCTCTCATGTAAGCTCTGCACAAGCTCACTGACTAAGGAGCCATATTTGCAACTATCCTTAAATAAATTTTGTGGTTATTAGTGGATGATAAGCATTAAACCAAGTCTGACTAGCTCCCAGTATAGAAGTGGGCTGATGGACTTGTCTCCGTACTTTGGCGTGAGGCACAGCCATCATTATGCTGGTAACAGTACTGACTGAGAACACAAATTATCTGTAGAAAGCTTGTTTGGGGCTACCTGTGTGGAAAAATGTTCTAGTGTACGTAAGGAGACGTGCTGGTCTGCAGCGGTTGTGGGTTTTATCCGACACCGCGATTGCTCCCTGTGTTTTGAACTGAATCCTGCAGTGCACTCACCCTGGCATCTGATGACTATCGGCACACATTTGAATAGGAAATTAAGATGGCTATCTGACTTTGTTACACATTTACGTTAAGGCCCAGGATCCCCTCGCAGCTATACCACCTCTACCCGCTGTGGATATCTGGTCATCTGGCATACGTGAATCTTGGCATGGGGAGATTAGGAAGGAAAGCAATTGCATTAAAGATGCTAACCTGCTAACCTGCTCTCTGGGAATGGGCATTGGACATGCACTAGCCTTATGTGAACCTCTCTACATTCCTGTCATTCTTGTTTTCAGCAATTGGAAACTTTCTGTTATTTGTCTATTGTTTTCCAGTTTAAGACAAAGAGGTTGTGTGGTTTTGAATCCTACATTAACACATGATAATTTGTTTAATTAAGCTGCACAAACTAAATAATGTATACAGCCTGATATTTGACCACACTTTTTACACTTTTTTAACTAGGAATTCCTGTCAATTAATCACAGTTCCTTCTTCTCCTTACTGGACTTCTTTTTCATGACTAAGGTCAGAACTTTCTTTTCGATTAGTTTGAAGCACATGAAAAGTCCTGAACTGGCTATGTTGAAATGAGAGCATAGCTGTGAAAAAATAGGCTGTATGACCACTGTTGTGCACCACAGTATCGATCATAAATAACAGGTTTGGAATATCTTAGCATTGATTTAAATCTGCTTACGGACAGTAAAGGAGTTCCTAGATTCAGGGACCCTGGTAAACTATTGGCCTATAAGTCTTTATTAATGACTGATTACATGATATCTGAGTGCAATGGGATTTATGCACCTTGAGAAAGCCTTATTCCATGTCTCTGTGGGTCCTTGCATCATAATTCAGATTCTCACAGCATTCCTCAAGTCTGTTTTCTTGTCGCGGCTCATGGTTTTCTCATCATTGTTTTTTCCCTTCAGGTCTGCTGTTTTTACAGTGCAAGATCCAGACAAGGTGGAGATGGGGTGGGGTGATTGGGGAACGATTAGATCATCCTGCTGGATATATTCTTTATCACTGTCACAAATGATGGAATGCCCTAGTGGATAAACAAGCACGGTAGACATGCTGAAACGCATTGCATTGGGAATTACAACACAGTGCGAATAAACATAAGAGGATAAAAGGCTTCTGTTCCCCTTTTATAACAATTTATTACTGTAAAATAAAACTATATGTATGGTATAGGTGATTCTTGCCTTTTTATTTGATATGCAATAATTTTAAATACTATTACTACCTGACTACTGAATAAATATTGGTGTGAAAGTGTGTTTAATGGAGATATCTTTGAATAGCATCAATGCATTTTTCCAATAGGGATTTGTTCCTCTTTACTAGTCTTCAGGATAAAAAAAAAACACCAGGCAGACCTAGAGTACTGACGGACATTTCATTGCTGCACGAATGTCCCACCCCCAATCTTGCAGGACAGGTTCCTGCAGACTTGGTAGGCTCCTTTAAATAGACAGAGAAGGCCTGGGAATGCCACGCCCCAGCTTTCTAGCTTTTAGCTATCAGGCATGAGTGTCTCTATTGAGTGTTTCCTCGCTTCACAATGCTTTTGTAACAGGCAATCAATTGCATTGGGGGAACCACCTGCACTTTTATATTTCTACTCTCCCATTATTGGGACGAAATCAATCTAAACGGTTGCCTCACGATATCTCTAACCAAAAAAAACAAATCAACAACATTTACAGGTTTAGGTTTACAGGTCACTGGACAGTTGGGGATAAACAGATGCTTCGTCCTCAATGGGCATGTCCCCATTCTAGTTTTGTCATGTTCATCCCTAGCTGCAATATAGAACTAGAAACCATTTTAAAATATTGTTCAAATGAAATTGAAGCACATTGTTTTCTTTTTCTTTTTTTTCTGGGACTTCTTGGATGGCTATTCATGTTGTCCCTTCAGTGGCCTTGGGAAGAACATGCCCCAAATGTTGATACTTTAAATCGCATTTAATACAAAATTATTATATTCTCCTCCTTATCCCTCAGCTTGCCAGTGTTTGGAAATTAAAGTCCAAGAATATTCGGGCCATCGGCCCAATTCTCCTCTAAACAAAACTCGGAAGCCTTGGAATGTTCTGATACTGGGCCTCTGCTGTAATCAGAGGTACCTCTCTGCAGTGGGGGAAACTCGCTGGGACCAAACAGCAGCAGCAGATGCACTTACACACTTACACACTCTCACACACACACACACACACACACACACACACACACAGGCACACACAGAGACACACACTCATTAGTCAGGGAACAATGATGAAGGGGAGGAGCAACAACAAAGACAGAGACAATCAAACAATTAATCACAGGATTATCAACCCTTGTGCACTCCATATCGGTTCCCCCATAATTTTCCCTAGCGGCAGAGGTAAGGATACAGTCGGAATGTGGGGGAAAAAAAACATCCTGTTTTTCCTATCCTGAACCTGAACCTGAGTCAGCCTGAAAGAACTAGCCGGCCTTCACGGTCAAGGAACAGCTAAAGGCCTGGGATGAAATATTAGCATGACTAGTTTGCTTTGAACAGTTCAGATCCGAATGCTGCTCATGACCTTGTGCCACAATATTACCTTTAATTACACTATCTAGCGAATAAATACATATGCAATTGTTTTTTCATTGCTTTACCTCGTTATTGATATCACCAGGACATTGTGGAAACAGTTAGTCATGAACATCTCTCTGAAGAGGCAGTGAACTACATTACCCACTCTGCTCTCCATGTTTCCCACAAGCCCTGTCACACTTGGTCGTAGAAATATGATTGTCAGCCATCTCTCAAAGTGAAATCGTCCTTTAAATAAAGGATTGGAAGAGGATGAGGGGGAGATAAGAGACTATGTGCCTGGAAGAGACAACATACCGCTTGACATAACTTGACGATAACAACCAGGGAGGTGTACACCACGCACACATACAGACACACACATGCAGCTTGTGTATGGCCGGTTCCATGATTCACATTCCTTCATCTGCAGTTGCAAAAGACTATTGTCATCAATTTCAGCAACAGTAGTTTATAACTGAAATTTGTTATAGGTTTGTGTATTGTAATTAGAAGATAAACAGCTACATAACTTACTGTTGTAAATTCTAAATGAATGACAGAACATAAGGCTGTCAATAGTAAACACATAAATGTTAATATGATAATAAAACTCTCCCAAATGACTCAAGGCAGAGAACTGTCAGACAATTGCAAAAACAAATTTACGTGGAATAAAAAAAAAAAAAAGGTTTAACGAATCAAAGCTGAACAAATTATTTTCTTTCCAAGCTTTGTCAGTTTGTAATTTAATTTGTGGGCAGAGGCAAGACAGATAGCTTTGACAATCCAAACTATTAAGGTCTTAATAACCACAAATTCTTCTCTACGACCACAAGTACTTAAAAGGGGTTTAAAATAAAATGAGGCGATGACACTAGACGTTCAGTCACAAACCATTCCTCTAGTATTTGAAAACAACTCAAAATTGTATACGTTTAAAGTAGTAAATTTGAGTTCAAGTTGCTTTGAATCCCTGATTTCTTGCATTCAAATGTGTTTACCTATCTTTTGAAATACTTTTACGTACTTCCCCAGTCAAAACCGAATGTTTACGTCTTAGGTATCTTATTTAACACCAGGACAGGTCAGGGTTTAATTGTGTTTAAAAACAAATTCTGTATGTGGTAGCTCTATATGGGAGAAGAAAAAGATGCTTCACGTCTTCATTTTCCCCAGCCGGCATGGCCAGCCCCCCTCCTCGTGAGTCCCCACACCCCTCACCTGTGGACCTCAAACGTTAGCAAACTTGGTGGAAGCTCTACATCTTGCGCACATCTTATTTGTTATCTCACGATGCCAGTAAATGGAGCAAGCTATTGACTTCAAGGCCAAGCCTTCTGTGAATTTTTAGCGGTCAAATTGGACTGGTCATTTTCTGCACACAGGACACATCGACCCGAGTCCCATCACGGCTGCTCACAATGCAATACCAAAGACAAGATCAGCTCCTCCCTAAAGGAAGGAACCAATCTGACCCTTGTCTTTGACTCCAGGGAGTTACCTTACTGTTCATTGCAAACTCAGCAAGCTCCACTACATTTAAAAACAATTGTTATGTGTTTTTTTTAAAACTCATGAATATCCATCGCATTCCTGCCTCCACCTCAAATCATCCTACTGACAATGGAAGAGAAATGAAAGTATTAATGAATACACTTCTGAATTACAGATTAGGTTTAGGTCTGGAAAAGTTTTATCAAATTATATCTGCTTTTACTGCGTTGTATCTCCTGTCCCCGTGTAATAAGTACACCATAATCAGAGCACGGCGCCCCATTAGAGTGCAATTTCTTTCCTTGGACCTCATCCGTAACCCTTCCCCAGCACTTTACATAGTTACAGAAGTAATGTAACAATGTGTTGTTACATCGCCATTTTCTAGAAAATTTAATCTTCACCAATACTCCATGTATTTACAGAAGTACACACTGTGTGGTCACATAGCCATTATCCGGATAATTACCACCTTGAGATTGCAAATGTGAAAGTGTTCTACTTCACCCTGGGGGTAAGTCAGCTGTTCACCACGTTTGTGTGTGTTTAAGCATGCAGAATGATTAAATCCAGACTTTCTTGGGCAATAGAAATATGAGTTTATTACACCTGAATGTATTTTAATGGTGCAAGTTCATTCAGTACATAAGAAATTAAATAAGAAAATCCTATGTACGTAAATGCATGTATATGTAATAAATAAATAATAACAGAACTTGCTGACAAAAAAGAGAAGAATGAAAGGAGACTTGCAATTTTGTCAGTCAAAAATGAATCACCCTAGGCTGATTGAGTGTGGATTTTCAGCTCCTTTCGAATCTCCAGAAGATGAACAAGCCTTCCTTCCACTGATAATGGCATGTTTAAATAAACAACTTAGAAACAAGTTAAATAAATGATTTCATTATAAATATACACCATTTACTAATTCAGAGGTCAAACTGGGGAAAAATAAACTTCATTACTGTATTAGTTGTATCACACCAGCGCACACCCACAAAAATAATTTTATAATCACACTGAACACTATCTTCTAACAATAAACATTGTTAGTGTCAAAATGTAATTACTACGTCCTTTTTTCTTTCTAATGAATGATTTCGTTTTCCAAATGTCTCAAACAATCTTTTTTAAAGGCAAAATAATTGCATCTTTTTAGTAAGGTCTGCGCCATGGAAATACTCAATGATAGAGAACAGTCAAGACATTTCAGCTATGCATGAAGACTGTGCTATTGTTTCAGTACCAAGACAGAAATAGAGAGGGAAGGTATACAGGCTACAGGGATTGAGAGGTTGGCCTTCAGAAGTTCTGGAGCCAAATGCTATCTTGTCATATTTTTAGCATTGCTAACTCAGAATTAGTCTCTGTCCCCTTAATTTGGTTGTGCAGACTTGGAAACCTAGGCAATATTGATATCACCACAAGACTTCAAAGGCAGAAATGGTACAACTATGTGTGACGAGGGTGTCCGATTAGCCTCTCTTATCTCAGCCTTTGTCTTCTGTAGTAAATGCTAGCAGCAACAAAACGCAGAGCCTCTGTGAGAAGTGGCCCTGATAGGACCGTGTGCATCACTGATAATGGCATCCACATTGTCCATCATTTATGTAAACAGTTCACGGTGTGCTAAAATCAGCTATGAAGCTTTTTTCCATTCCAGCCACTACTCGAAGGACTCCATCTAATGTTAAAGAATTACGCCTGTATTACAGGTTTATAATGCAGCTGGTTGTGGGAGATATACATTTCACCAAACTCTGGAAACTCTGGAATCAGCATACATCCACAGTACATACCATTGAAATGGGACTACTGCCAATATAAACAATGCACTCAATTAGGAATTGCACGAACACTGCAAAAAAGACACTCGTACATTTCTTTGACATTCTCCTGGGCAGCAGGTGAATTCCCAGGTGTAGCTTCTTCAGCTGATGGTTGTGGTGTTGAGGTCATCTGCATGACACAGTTCGGAAAGTCAATAGCTAGCAAAGTATATTTTGTGAGTATACCATTAGCCAGCCTCTTAGAAAGCTGAGCAAAGGCTCAGAAAAGAAGCAAGCCGCATATGTTAGCTCGCTTGCTCTCCCCTAGCCAACAGAGACTGCCCCCTCCAACGTGAGCAGAAAAGGACGGGCGTGACCCTCCCTCCTCTCGGGAGCACAGTCCATGCTTTGTTAGGATGGGCAGCTTGAATGTCCGTTTTAGAGTCATGTAATTACAGAGACGGACACCCGGTCACCACCCGCGGTTCTTCAGTGTTTAGGTGGCTGCCGCGTGCTGACGGTCCTTGGCCGTAACGGAATGGCCCGGAGCAGCTCCCCTGGACCTCCAGAGCAGCTCGTCTTTGTCCGTCCAGCCTGGTGCCGTTGCACAGAGAGGGCAGCTGCCTCCCCCTCCTTCCGTGGTGCCTTACGATTGGGCACTCGCTCAGCTGTTGCACCTTCCCCCCACGCCCCTCAAGCTCTATCTGTCACGGAGCTTGCGGTCCCGGGCTGGTTTCTTCCGGGTGGAGATTCCCCGGTGGGTGATCCAGCCATTAGTGTGGGCTGCGTCTCTGGGGAAGCAGAGGGTTAGGACTCGGTTAGGATGGCACACGGCCCCCGTGAATGGGTGCTCCTGTTTCTCATGGTTGGGGGTAATTTTGGCTGGCATGCCAGGTGGGGCACATTGAGCATGCAGACCTGCCACGTCCCAGCGATGACTGTGAGGTGAATGAGGCGGCGCGCAGCTCTCACCTGAGGGAGGCTAGCAGGTTGGAGCTTGCCCTGCCCAAGTCGTCTGGAAACTGAGTTGAAGGGTTTACCAGCAGCAGGGAGGAATTTTCGGAGCTGTAAACAAAATCAGACAGAAATTAAACAAAATTTCGTACGATAGTCTATTTCTATTAAAAGGATCGCCGCTGCTAGGTTTAGCAAAGATCACTATGAGGCAAAGAGGATAAACGGTCAGGAGAAGATATTTGACTAACCACCCACCGCCTCTCGTGAATCTGGGGTGTCCATTCCCAAGACATACTGTTTTAGCACTATAAACTTGAAATCTGTGTAACTTGTGCTTAATTCCAGCTAATGAACTAAATGATGTTGCTATTTGTGCTAATTACATCAAGAGTGTAATTAATAGCAATACCTTTCAGCCAGGATTTCCAACCCTGGCTGCCCTGACCTTTGGCACAGTAACCTGGGCTGAAATACTACGGTTAAATTTGCGGCGAATCAGCTGTCTGACTCAGACCGCCCAGATATCGTGCCACGGAGCTCCCACACCTAGCCTTCCTTAATCTCCACTGCCACCCTTTCTGTTTGGTTTTGGGTTTAGTTTTTCTTCCGAGGACCTGATACTCATGAGGGGTGGATACGACCAGGCCTGCCCCAGACTAATCTGCCCCCTTGGGCATTTCGGGTACAGTCTGAGAACCCCTTCTAAAGTCACTCCCTTCTTAAACCAAATTTTTGAAATTAGTATAGTATGTTCTTCTTAAAATAGAATAACAGCTAAGCGCCCCTAGGCACGTTTAACCCTTGGGATGATGCCTGTCACCCAAAATGTTCCGTTGTAGAGACAAAACTGTTTCTAAGGGCACTCCTTCCACCCCCACTTTAATAATGACTATTAGGGAAGGTTTCTCCCTTGTATCTATTACAAGCTGGCTGTTCTATGAGCCACTCCATCGAGGAGTTCTGGACCGGGGCTCACCTGCTTTGGCAGAAGGCGGCGCAGGTGCGGTCGGCTGGGTTTGCACACGCGCATCGGTGGGCAGAGCGGCGCCGGCGGGACAGGGGGCTGCCCAGGCCGTAGATGGTGGTCTTACTGTGTAGACAAAGAGAGAGAGGACCATCAGTACAGCCTGTCGGCCTAACAATCGAAGGGCTCTTCCTCAAAAGCTTTCAAACATCTCTTATATTGTGCATGATGGAAATGTGCCCAGGACTTCACAGGATTTAAGAAATATAGATTCCAATGAAATTCATCACAAGCCGAAACTGTGACGCAATTAACTCTTTTGACCCATTGTTAAACCTCTCCTATTTCGTGCGACCACCCTGAAGCTTGTGATAACCTTGACCCCAGGGTTCTGTGAATGTTGTACTAAGGAGTGCTTCACATTTCTGAACAAAATATTTGTGTTTCAGCTCTCGTGCTTGTCCGTGGCTGGCCTGTAGACTCTGACCCACTGAATCTCTTTCACGGTGCAATTCCTGTTCCCCCAACCATCCCTCAGCACGCAGGCTCACCCAGGTGTGTTGACCCAGATGATGTCCAGGTGGCAGAAGTAGTGGCACTCCGAGTCCAGCGGGTTGTTGCAGGAGCAGCGTTTGGCCCTTATGCGGTGTGGGGCCGCACGCACGACGCCCCCCGGTTGTTCCCCCGAGAGGGACGACCCCCACCCTGAAGATGGGAAGAGAAAGGCAGGTGAGACAGCTTTCTGAGAATCCACCCGAAGGTCCACAGAGTCGCGACTCATCTGGTTGAGCTTTTTAAGGAAGTCTCAAAAAAAATAAAAAATAACAAAGCATGGTGAGTCATGCGTTACCCAGCCGATGCTATCTTCCCCCATCCTCATTTACTGTTCCCCATCTGCTTGATATGGAGCTGAACAAACCTGCTGTGACCTATCTACGGTAAATATTGATATCACTCTGGTCAAACAATAGTCTAACACCAACATGGATTGTTTAGAGAGAAAAAAAACCGGGACACTATTTAACGAATAGCCAACGTCACGAGAGCGACTGACGTTCTATGACTCAGTTGTCGTTTTATTCCAGAGGTATAGTCCGGGGAGGACTGTGTTATTGCATTTTAGTGAACTGTAAAGACCCCAGTCCAGCCGGGGTTTCAGCCCACCGTTTATGACATCACCACTGGCACCTTGGAAGGACAAGACCCCGCAGCGCGGGGCGCTCTCTGGCTTTTATTAGGCCTGTGACAGCTCCATCACAACGCCGTGAATTCCAGGGTGTGTTTAATTCGGAACTCTGAGCGAGGCACGCCGAAACACGTGTGCGATTCCACTGTTTAATTTGCATGGATGCAGCCCGTTCTGTTTCCATAGCAGTTTTTACATAATACCTCAAATCTACTGATAGCTGCAAGTATTTCTCCAGGCCTCCGAGAAGATATTTGTCCTGTCTCAATAAGTTAAATCCTTCAGTTCACTGCGTAAAATAAATAAATAACTGCAATACTAAACCAATTGCATTGCTGGAATATTTCAGTAAATTATTTCAGTTTCAATAAATGTCAGCACCTTTAGAAAATGCAGACAAAATGCTAGATGTGCATACTCCATACATAAAAGAAAGAAAAATATACCAATCACTAATTAGTTCGTTACAGAATGAACTAAAGAAAATCGTCCTTCCCCAACTGTGGTGGCAGTAGGAGAGGAGTATCGGCTGCTGGCAGGTGTGTTCCCTCTGAGGGGCAGACCTACCTTCCTGTGGGAGAATGCCCAGGGTGAGGGTCAGGATCAAGAGGACGTGTGCCGACAGTACCATTGTCTGGAGCCTCTTGCAGTTCAAAAATCCACAAACAAGGTGGGTTTCCAGTACAGTCCCTGTGCTGCCGCTAGTTAGCTGACAGGTACTTTTCTGGAGCAGTGCCTGGTGCCTGCCGACACTTATATCCATCCTCTCTGTGACATCACAGAGGCAGCCCCGCCCCTTTGATTTGGCCAGATTTGCATGGGTTGTTCTGCAGTTAGGAAGTAGGACCGTGCACAATCATCACCCGCTCCCATTGTGCTCAGTGTCAGAACCAAAGTTCCAAAGCATCAGGTTTTTTTTTCTTCCTTTATAGATACATCGGAGCACCTAGAGGTGGGCGTAAAATGTCACCGGAAGGGAAAAAAAGATAGCAGTCGCTTCCGTGTTTTGCATGGACTCGAATTTGTGGATTTGCAGAAAGGCGAGACCCTATGGAAAGTGAGGTCAATGACAGAAGGTCCTGGAGCAACAGGCCTCTACATAACCACAGACATGCTGGACTGGAGGGGCCTTGCCCAGAAAGGTTGACTCTTTTTCTGGCTTCCGCTGGCTCCATAGCTTTTCATCACTATAGGGTTATGGTCATTTTAGTAAAGAACGAAGACAAACAGAACAGTTTTCGTTTGTTTGCTTAGAGTATGTTAGACACCATGTTCTGCTCATTGACATTTAATATAATTTTACGGGTTTTTCCTTTTAAAAGAAATACATTTCAAATTCAGTCATACTGAAGTAGACATGATCGTCGACCATAAAAATGTCAACATGTAAAGCAAGAAAATAACAAGAACGTGTGTATCTTGGGAATCTCTATACTTGTATATATACCCTGTCGCTAGCAGTCCTGGGTGTGCCCCTTGAGCACCAATCTGTACTGACGTACACCCTCTTTTAATAACGAATCTCTCCTGAACAGTTTACCAGTGGTCAGGGAATACATTTCTCTGGGTTTCCTATTTCTCCCCTATGGGAAATCAACTTGAACTAAGACATTTTTTATTTTGAGATTATGTATTTTTTAAGGATTTAATGATATTTTGGAAACCTGATAAGTTCTGAGTGAACGCCAAAATTTCCCGGGACTCTCAACATGTAGTGATGGGTTTAACCCCACAATTTAGATATTTAACCAATGTTTGGCGAAAATTCCACCCTGGCCAACAGCTTGGGTTTTCCAATGCATCTCGGAGCCGTGGATGACTCTCGCATGGTATTCACCTGTGCACCATTAGACCGGCAGGTATTGCCCTCAGATCCATCTTGATATTCAAAAACTAGTGTTATATCACGTACAATGGGTGCCCCCTGTCCTGAAAGGGCCGTGATTAGCATGGACTCAGATTGCTAAATCCCTGCCAGGTTTAGCCATCCACGGTGGGTGTGACAGGTTAAAATGATGCACCCTTCACATAGGAAAATTCCCCCAGTAATGAATGCAAATACTGGTGGAAAGGAATAGTTCTCCACATGAACAATAGCACCGATTTGGATGGATCAGAAACCAAATTCAGAGTGGGACTATGTGCATGGGACTAAGTTTAACACGAGTAAAGAATAATTGTACATTGTTTGGCCTAAAATATAGGGTATGTTTATTTAATTGAGAGCTATGCTAATATACTTAATTTTAGTGCTGTCTGTATGTCCCAGTATCTCCTCATACTCCATGTAGAATATCTACGTACAGCACTTTGTGAAAACCTGAAATAAAGGTTAATTGTTTGATCGATTGATTGATATCTAGGAGATGTCCTTTAGAACTATGAATGAGAAAACACCTTCAGTCCAATTTAGTACTTGCTGTAATTCAAACTTTAAAGGGTACACTTGACTGGCCACACTTTGAATGCAACCAAAACGCTCATATTGAATTCTCGTAATTTATGTCAACCGTTGTTCGAATCAACAAGTTAGTAACCGCATGCATATCTGTGCGTGTGTATTTTTGTGACAAATGATTAATGGGGCCTGAAATTTCTTTACCTGAAGGGATTGGCATTGATACCGGCTCCATTTGCAGGGATCAGGTTCAACGTTGATGCGTCAACATGTCTGATCCTTTCAAGGCACTTAAAGGAGCTAGGCTTTTCTCAGGAGCTGGAGAGAAAGACTGCAGGAGTATTTTTTTTATCAATTTTACAACTGAGGCATCCTTTTTTGTCTCTCTCAGGCCTCCGTGATTGAGAGGCCTTGATAAGGAAGTCCAATGGGAGGCATATATAGGAAAGTAGGCTGTTTCGACGTGACTAGGCGTGGCTCGGCATGGCTCGGCTCAGCGTGGCTTGCTGTTGCTCAGCGTGGCATGGATCGGTGTGATTTTTCCCATATCATTGACCTATCGTGGACACTATCGCCCAACCGGGTGTCATTGTGTATTGTTGTCAGTCTTGTGTCCTTTTTTAATTTTTCCAATGTCATTGACCTGTCGTTGTCACGGATCCTTCGGACCCACCTAACAATTACACTCAACTCTCTCACTCTCCGGAGTACTGATCCCCCACACCTGTCATCTATCATTACATTAATCACCTCCTCTATATAAGTCTCACATTCTCCTTCCATTCAGTGTCTGGACTCACTTACAGCTATCGCCAACGACTCCTGGCTCTATCTCCACTCCAAAGATAGTTATCTTCCATATCTGTATCAGTACTCTGTATGTAAGTCAATTTTACTAAGTGTCATCACGTTATTAATTACCTGCTGTCTCTGTTTTGTGTTCGCGTGTCAATAAATACCTGCTTGGGTTCAAACAACGTCTTCGAGTATTCGTGACAGTCGTGGACGCTATCACCCTTTATTTTTTTCTCTTGTATGTTGCAGTGTTACATGAGTCTGTCTGTTGTAGTTGGGTCTGGGATGGTGTCCAGGGCTACGGGGTTACAACACAAAAGTCTCCTGTACCCCAATCACAGAGTGCAGGGAGTGTTTGCAGTGTAGCCTGATGTGATACTCATTTAATATATATTCATTTTTTAATTTAATTTTACATTTTGTAATTTCTTGTAATATATGCAAAAATTCTACAGACATTTATTTCTAAAATTCCCCTTTGTTGTCTGCTCTATTGGGTTGGTCAGTGGATCTAGAGGAGCGTGTGAGTCACACATTGTTCATTACCATGGAATTCATGCTGTAAATGGTTTGCTATGTGACTGGGACAATATCTCTCCAGTTGCATAGAATTAACGTCCTAACCTAAATCGAACTATGAGAATGACTGAGTCATACCACAAGGTCGATATGACGGAGTCTATACAGCAACATCCAATAACAGAGTCACTGACATTCCAGAACATAGCTGGGACAGAAGGGAGTAATGTTCAGAGCTTTCTGTCAGCTTTCCACTCAGGTCTCCCTTTCCTACACACAGAGAACCAGAGACACTGCTTGGGAGGCGTGCAGCTGACTTATCTCCCTATGGCAGCCTCTGTGACCCAGCCAGGGCTAACCCGTACCGTCATGTCCTCAGAAATCAAGCAGGATGGTGTTTAATGAACGACTGAAATTAAAACACATTGATGATGCTGTGTATGGGCTGTAAGGTCTGGACAACAGCGGATGCATGATAAATTGGACCGTTCACTGAAGCAGTAACTTAAGTCTGTTTTTACAGGGAGGGGGAACTGGACTGCAGCTCTTAAATCCAGGAGGAAACATGATGGGTAATAGCATATCAGGGATTTTAATAGGGAAATGCAGCCTGAGGAACCTCTCTGGCCAAGTGGGCCGTATTGCTGCAGGTGGAGGAAATTCCATCCTACAGGATTGCATTCATGATGCGTGCCCGTGTTGGTCGGCGTTTGGGACAGGATATTAAGCTGATCTGTCTGTATAAGAGTGGGTTGGACCACAGAAGCAATCATCAGGTGCCCAAACAGAGGACAGTTAAGGTCACACACACACAGGCAAACACAGGTATGTTTCACAAGGCTCTCCAGAGATGAAAGCAGCATTATTTCCAAGGATCCAAGGGAGGGAGCTGGGAGCTGGAAGATGGGAGGCCGGAGCCCCCTGTCCTCTGAAGGTTATTTATCTTTAATTACACCCAACACATACTCCCCTCTCTTTTGGGAAGATCACATTTTCCCTCACACCGCCACGGAGCAGTCGTAAGGCTAATTAAAGTCCCCTGCTCTGTGCTTTTACAAGACAAGGCTTTAAAAGTAACTTGCAGCCCAATGTGTTTTTTCTTGCTTGCTTTGCGTCAGTGGAATGTGCCATTACTGTAATGGTCTGCTTCCACACCACAGAGATAACTTCCCCCCCCCCCCTTCCTCTTCCTTTTTAACTCGCTAACTCTTTCCTGCTCATAAATGTGTGAGAGTTAATGCTGACACTCTAATCAGCAAGCTGTTTTAAACCACTACTATATACAGTGCACAGCATAAATGAGTACACCCCCTTTGAAAATTAAGACTTTTATCCATTTCTCAGTGAATATGAGACCAATTTGTTGCATTTTTACACAACAGTTTCAAAATCTTTAGGATAAGAAAAATGATACATTTTATTCAAATGAGGTGTTGCAAAAATGATTACATGATTAGTCTTCGCCTTTGTCAACATGGGCCCTGGAAAATTCTAGACGGGCTTTTTTGTAAGTAACGCGCAGTGCTTCAGCAGTGGCTTCCATCGTGGATGACAGCCATGCATGCCACTCCTCTGCAGTGTATGCCGTATGGTGCCATGGGAAACACTCACCCCAGTTTGACTTTCTAAAGATTTAGCCAACTGTGCTGAACTTGCATGCAGATTTTCTTCAACTTCTCTCATCACAAAACGCTCTTGACAAGGTGTCAACTTCCTTGGACGGACTGGATGTCTCAGCGAGCTTCCCACAAGTCCATCCTTTTTGAATTTTTGGATCACTTTTGTAACAGTATTCAAACTTATTAGCAATGCTTTACTAATTTACTTATAACCTTGACCTTTTTTGTGCAAAGAAATTATTTTCTTTTTTCTTTTGCCATTTTGTCAGCATTGAATGGGAGTGGATTTTCTCTCTTAAATACCACTCTTAATTGTCAATTATCCTGTGACCACCTGTGTGATGATTGATTAGACTCATCTGTTGGTGAATTCCTGTAAATTACAATTTTATCAGGTTTTTCTCCTTAGACATCCATTGGGGTGTACTCATTTTTGCACCATGATCTTAAATTATTTCGTCAGAATAGTTCTATATTTCGTCTAATTTTGCCTTTGGTACTGACCAATCTAATTTAAAACCAATAAACCAGATTTACACTAATATTTTATTGAATTGGATCCCATAGAAAGTATAAATTTTCGAGATTAATGTTTTTCTGAGAAATCTGTCGGGGTGTACTCATTTATGCTGTGCACTGTATATATAAATATTTAGTTCCAAACCTCCTCTGGCATTTAACATCAGCAAAAAACCGGAGCTTCATGGCATGGGTTTCCATGGTCGAGCAGCTGTATGCAAGCCTTACATAACCAAGCACAATGCCAAGTGTTGGATAGAGTGGTGTAAAGCACGCCGCCACTGGACTCTGGAGCTATGCTTCAAAAATTCTATGCTTCCAACTGTGTGGAAACGCTTTGGGGTCCTTTTCTGTTCCAATATGACTGTGCCCCAGAGCACAAAGCAAGGTCCATAAAGGCATGGTTGGATGAGTTTGGTGTGGAAGAACTTGACTGGCCCACACAGAGCCCTGACCTCAACCCCATCGAACACCTTTGAGATGAACTAGAACGGAGATTGCAAGCCAGGCCCTCTCGTACAACATCAGTGCCTGACCTCAGAAATGCTCTTCTGGAAGAACGGGCAAAAATTCCAACAGACACACTGTTGAAGCTGTTATAGCTGCCAAGGGGGGGACCAACTCGATATTAATGCCTATGGATTTAGAATGGGATGCCATAAAAGCTCTTGTAGATGTAATGTGTAGGTGTCCCAATACTTTTATCCATATAGTGTATTTCTTAGTTAAATAAGACATTAATTAGCACTTAATTAGGTCAGAGGGCAAGGTATGTAGGAGGGTAAACTTATGACCAGTTGGCTGCCAGCTTAAGCCCACCAAGGGAAACTTACTGTTGAATAAAGATATTTGACATTAGCTACGATGTTATATAAATGCGTTAAATGTAAAATATGTAAATAATTCTGCTAAACAATGACATAATGCTTCAGGACAGTGCAATGTAATGGCCATGTGATGACATGCAGGCTTGTCTTTCCACCAGAATTGGTTCTGAGGCACTGGGGATGACAGGAGCCAGCTTGGGGGCCGTCGCTCGAACACCTGCCCTGTCTGGAGCAGAGGCGACCAGGCAAGCACGGAAAGTCACATGACGCACATTACAAGGATGCAGACCCGACCCAAGACACACTCTCCCTACTCGTTCCGGGTGGCAGAGAGGAGCTAGGAATGTAAATGTATTCTCACGGCGGCCTGATAGTCTCCTCCGGACAAGACACAATGACGGCGGGCATGAAAGGAGAAAACACTTCCAGGAGTTTTTAGGAAAGCAGCCCAGGGGGGAAATACGATTAAGGTTCGATGAAGTGGTCAGTTGATTATTTTGAAGAACAAGTTTTCTTTAAAGATTATATGTGCCCCAGAATACCGGCTTAAAACATGCCCCTTTTAGAGGTTAACACTTTTGAAATCTAAATTGGAAGTCCATTGGTTTTTCTTCTTCATTTGGATTTATTGCAGCTATAGAAAGGTGGGTGTTTTTGTAGTGGTCGTCTGAGGCAGAACCCTCTTAATTAAAAATAATTCCTTATAGTGTTGCCATGAGTGTTGTGACCTTTTCCTCAAAATAATAAAGACATATAAACAAATTTAAATATAACCAGGTTTCGGACTTTCTTTGTAATTCCACTGATTTTTCACCTGAATTTTTTTATGATGAATAGAGCTAATTTGCACACTGAACTGAATTATGTTAGTCAAACGAAACCTCTTGTAGTTAAAGCGTGTTTTCTTTTATGTGACTCTGAAATCTTTTTCCAGGACACAACACTGCCCCTTCTGAAGCTACACTGTCTTGACACAAGATCAATGATAGCGAAGTTTGTCTGTGTGTCTCCTATGAGAAACATATTTCAGTTTGGAGGGTTGTGTTTTCCCTCCAACGTCTTGTAAAAACCGATCGTCTCCAATTAGTCGATTTTAAATGTTTAAAACGACAGCCAATTTGCAATTATTGTTTATGTGTTGGACGCAATTTAATGAAGACATACTTTTCTCTGGGTAGGATAATAGCAATAAGTTACTACTAACCCACCCACTGGCTCTGCACTGACACCTACAGGTCAAAAGAGGGGACATATTGAACATTTATAAAAAAAAAGTTAAAGTAAACTTTCAGACCTTTCTATGAAAATCTTGACTCCTTTTTCAGAGAGGGGATATCTCAGAACTCATCAATCTTCATACCTGAATCTAGATATTTATATTTATCAAGTTATAAACCTTTGACTATTCAAATTAATCTTACGTCCATTGCTTTTTTTCAGTGAGATGCTAAGATTTTCTTTTGTCTTTGTGCAAGTTTGATATGTCACAGATAAAGCGTTCTATAGGTTTTATGTGTATCATTATAGGTTAGTACGCATGCGTAGGGCTGGGTATCAGAAGGGTCATCACAATATATGTCTCGATATGATACATACCAGGATGCAGCAAATTCAGCATGTAATATAAAAATATATACTAATAACAATATCGTTATAATTATAATAACAACAATGGTAAAATACACAGCGCACTTTTCTGTTTCATTTTTATATATAAATAATAAAAATACTCCAAATCATAATAAAGTTAACTAAAATAACATGCTACCGTTCTTGAAACAAATTTGTTGAGGAAAACCAATGCCTCTTTTCTATCGGCATACCCAACATATGACCTGCATATGTTATGAGGGTATGCGTTTTTAAAAAAAAACGTGTTATTTACATGTATGTAGAAAAACCTACCTGGAAAACAATAAATGCTAGGTGTTTCATGTAGAATGTGTTATTATTTGGGGTAATTTTAAAATACTGATATTTTTCTGAAGGCGGCAGCATGCAAGGCAACAAATGTGGAAAATGTCCCGACATTTCCCATTGAAAACAGTGGGCTCTATGCTCAAATGATTACTTCTTGAAGGACCTCAATACGACGTTTGAAGTTAAGCCCGATCACCACTTGGAACGTCGAGGCTTTGTCGATGTCGAGAGCAACGGTTAGTCGACCATTTTGCCTCTTGGCAAACTGTTCTCTCACACAAAAAAACAAGTGACTACACGTAAATGATAGTATTGCACAGGTTTATTTTACTCAAAAACAATACACAATTAAGAAAATTAGAAGGTAGTACACAACCCGCGAAGCTCACCTTTAAAGGTCTGAAGGAATTTTTTTTAGGATTTTATTATGCAGAACACTATGAGCGCACTCTCGGAATTTTTGGTGCAAATGCTCAGAATTCTGGATGGTTCGTATTTCCTATTTGCAAGCGATTAGCACATTTTTGACCGTCATTAAGTGATTTATGCAGTTCCACCTGAATGCACCAGGGGGCACACATTGTCCATGTCCATAAATAATTGGTAAAGTAGTATTTGTTGAAGGAACACGTGGCAGTCCTCTTTTACTCCCATTTCCTTACTTCTAGTGAAGCGAAAACATTATGTATCTAAGCACTTTCATATACCAGGAACAAAGGCCACACCAGCCTGACCCACCTGTAATGAAATGGGTTACAAAAAACAGTTATTCACATATGCTTACTTTGCTTATTTAGGTGAATGCATTATCCCAATTCTTTGATGGTTTGTTTTTTAAAGACCTCATTGTACCTCATTTTCACAAAGGTACAACTGTAAGATGTCCCCCTGGATTCAAACCTATAACCCAAAGGCCAGAGCCTAGTGCCTTAATCAGTTTTAGCCTTATTTTCAGTGCTAAATTATTCGTATCAGTTCAAGAAAGAAGTAGCCTGTACAAGCTTAGCCCCTTTCAAATTAATGGGTCTACTCCTGTCTTCAAGCCTACTAACCAGTAAATGTGGGTACAGTGGCTTGCATAACTATTGACCCCCCTTGGACGTTTCCAAATGTTGTAGTGTACACTGCCAAAGCCACACAGGAGTGGTTTAAAACCAAGAACCTGAATGGTTCAGTCAAAGCCCAGACCTCAATCCGATTGAGAATCTGTGGAAAGACTTGAAAATTGCTGTTCACCAACGGTCCTCAACCAACCTGAAAGAGCATGAACAACTTTGTCTAGATGAATAGTCAAGAATGGCAGGATCCAGATGTGCAAAGCTGGTAGAGACCCCAAAAGACACATAGCTGTAATTGCAGCCAAAGGTGGTTCTACCAAGTATTGACAAGTATTGACGAGATCTTGTCCTGCAGTGTGGCTCAGAGTATGTGGGGAGAGTTCGCCCCCATCTGGTCAACAACACAAAAATGTACAACATGTCCAATCTAACAGTCTAATTTTCTAAGTTCCTTAGTCTTTCCCTTTGTCTACATTACAAGTGAAAGGTGAGTAAGTTCAAACTCTATCAGCACAAAGTTGTTTGAGTCATCTTGTGAGAGGGCCATTTATCGAGCGCAGCCCAGACTGGCTCGGGGCTTTTAGACCTTGTGAGACTGCTCTTGGACAGAGAGTCGGGACGAAACTGACTTATATCACATTTTACTGTGTCCCATGGTAAATTGGTCCAATCCTGCCATAACCAGGCCTAATTTTCTTCATACCAATGCTGTTGTATGTTTGCAAAAGAGTCTAGTTTCCACTAAGTGAAAAAAAAAAAAAAAAAGCAACCGGTTACCACTTTGTTCAATGTCCTTGCAATTCATAATCAGGAACCCACTAAATTTCAACCACAAATATCCAGGGCAAAAAAACACAATTGTGAGGGGAAAATATGTTTTAACCATCTATGTTTCAAAAATGTTGATTATGTTCTGATACGTAGAATGCTTAGCAAATGTGTAACGTTAACTGCATGAGATCTTAGCCACAGAGCAGGGTGGGTAGAGCCTTTTGCACTTGATGTTTAAACTTGTAAGCCTGCATGAAAGAGGAAGTGCCATGGCGAGGTCAAGGAACCACAAGCCCAGCTTTCTGCTGACTGTCTGTATTCCGTTAAAGACAAGGTGTTGCTATGTTTTGAAATTACTTAAGATGTCAAATAACCAGGAAAAGGGGGACCTATCTGCAGAAATTTAACTGATCAATGTTTTAAGTGCTATAAGAATTGTAAAATTTCTGGATGATATTTGATCCCCTTTGACTGTTAGTTGTGGACAGACAGTTGTTGTTTTTTGTTTGAAAGTTGTTTGAAAGTCTGGTGGAACTTTGTATTACAAGCAGAGATCCATTAGCACGACTGCCAATTAAAAATTGGGGGGAAAATACAAAAAGATATTGGCGATTCAAAATTTCAAATAATTTAAATTCAAATACATTTTTAAAAGGCTCTGTTTAAAACATATTTTGTAGCTATCAACCCATAGCCCAGAGTAAAAAACATATACGAAACTATGGTTTTCACACAAAACCTTGTCCTCTCTGATCACTCCTTGGTCATTATATTTCAGAAAGCAAGCTATTGCTATCTGTGAGTTCTACCAAAGCAACACTTTCTCACATGACTTTCTGAGCTACTGAATTAAAGAACATGAGTGCTGTCACCACCGTCCATGGGTAAAACAAAACACAGGATTTAAAAAGTCACTCACAAGAAAACACAACACATCAACTCAATTGTCTAACCATTAAAACAGATGGAGAGCAGGTATGTATTCCATGTGTCTATATATTCAATATATTTAACAAATGGGAAGGAATGAATCCCAGAGAGAACCATCAAAACTGTCAATCAGGCAAGAAACAGTTCCTCTGATCCATGACCTTACTGCAGCCGCTTGTGGCACGCAGCTGGCAGCCACGCCCTCCCCAGCAGGACAATGACGGGCAGCAATGCCGAGAGGGAGGGCCTCTAATTGCCCTTTAATTGGACCTCGTTGTGCACCTGAGTGTGGTTCCACTGATGGCAATCACACTCAGGTGCCAACAATCCTAGGCTGGGAGGAAAAGGCTACAGCTGAAGAACATTTTCAATTAAACCATCAAGAACATTGCACTAGAACGGTTCATTTAAAAACCGAAACACACTTACCTGTTTGAACCCGTTGCCCTATGGTGTCCCACAGAGTCCAGCCTTTTACACCTTACCTCTAGGTTAGTCAGAGGTGTGGTATTTTATATTATTATTTTTATTCTCAAACCAAACCTGGCAGGATTGTAGAGGATCGTGTTATATAGCAGTCCTATGGCGCCAAACAGTCGCATGTTGGCGCCATAGCAAACAACAAACCCGGTTGTCTTAGAGTCACAAAACTTAGTGCCTAAGTTTCTTTCCTCATTAGGAACAGATTTGCCTCTAAGACCCATAAAATCCACCTTGATGGATTTTGAGTTTTTTGTAAAATTCTTAAACGATCTCCTCGAAAGACTGCTTATCGTACTGAGATGCAAATAATGTATTCTTCATATATTTTGATATATACATGTTCTATGTTACAGTAGTTGTGTGTAATTTGCAAATTAGGTCAAAAAGTGATAATGACAATCGACACCAAACTTGAAAGATATCTGAAGAGCACATTATCAACCATTTGCCATATCACAGCCTGTATATCAACAAATTCAATGGTCATGGTTTTGGGGATGCTTTGCAGCAAATATTTATAGTTTTCCCCTATATGCTGCACTCAAGATAAAATGGACTAGATGCCGAAGTTCCATTGTAACATGTCCAGTAAGAACCACATAAGATGAGATGTGAATGGAAAAGACAAACACAAGCTTCCAACAAAGTCTGGTGCAGTTTTTATTGATTTAGATACTAGAAATTTGCTCTGTGTCAAATCTGCAGGGCAATGGACCATCCAACCCCCCCCACACACCATGTCCTGATGCCCCCCCCCAGCACCTGGATTTCAAGTCATAAGAACTCTATAAAAAGGAGGACATACAGATAAGTGACATGGATAATAAGTGCATGTTTTATAAAACAAAAGTAAAAAATAAAATAAAATAAAGAAGCATTTTCATAGTTAAAGGTGGCAATAAATACTGACCATAGACTTACTTTCTGTACATGGACATAAGATCTTAGACTTCATTAATATAAAAAAATATGACCTCAGTGCATTTTAATTGCTAAGCTTCCTGCTTCCTTAGCCCAAATCTATTTTGCCTATACCCTTTGCCCTTTTACCCCGACTTCAAAAAATGGCCAAAAAAAAGGATTTTACTGCTACCCCAACCACCCAACCCAT
>JAOYSI010015461.1:0-38078 GCA_025775065.1 Hiodon alosoides | reverse complement strand
GGGGGCGGCCGGGGCGGGCGGCGCGCGCCCCCCCCCCCCCGCCCCGCCCCCCCCCCCCCCCACCCCGACCAAACCGAACTGAACCCATTGCTTTCTCTCTCTGTCTTCCAGCAGCGCTCTCATATGGATACAGTTGTTCTCCTTGAGGATTCTCAGCTGCTAGCAGAATGGGGGGGAAATAAATGGAAGCAGAGATGGGGAAACGGAGATCTAAAAAGGCAGGGAGGATTGGGAAAATAATTGAATGTGAAGAGGACAAAAAATGTTATGCAAATGATGATGAGAAATGCAAAGCGGAGTCTACAAGGTAACATGGGGAATGGAACTCCATGGATGCCCAAAATCCTGTACCCACCTTGCCCTGAATATTGTACACTTCTGCCAATTTTTCTTCAGTCCCTTGATGTGATGCTGGTAGAGATGTGTCCGTGCCTGTGCTCACTGGTAGAGACGAAATCCCAGCCCAGGTGTCAGATCAAGATGGCACGGGGCCCGGCCGGCCGCTGCCGCAGTGTCCCGGCTGATTAAGAGCCTGATTAACCGTTGTAATTAGCTCCCACTCAAGGGGAGGGGGAGCTGTCGGTGCCCGCTGCTGACTGAAGATGGTTCTGTCTTGTGACAGGTTGGCAGGGACAGCCTCTTCCCAATGTCTGTCCACTTTTCTCTGTAAATCTAGGATGGTTTACAGACACAGGGGAGCCTCAGGCAGAGGTAAGGAAGCCCTTTAAATGTAAGTTATGTAACACTGATCCAGAAAATAGTGTATAAACCACATATTCCTCTTCTACTCATTCCATATCTTTTAATTATTAGAAGACATTTTTTTTCTTTAGGGTCAAGGCACCAATACACCCATTTTTGAATTAGGGATTAGATTGTGTGTTCTGTGATTGAGGGGTCAATGTAATAATAGAGATGTCTCCTTGCTAAATCATTTTCAGTCCTCTGATATAGAATTCCAAAGAGTAGAGATCTGTTACAATCCAAAAGACATTATTCTACTTCAAAAGACAGTATCAACAATAAAGATAAAGCTCATTGGTTGTAGCAGGTAGTGACAGCAGGGACTTAAGTATCCCACTCTGTGTCAAATGATTTCTGACTGAAAAAAAACTAAATTAGCAATGCCCCCAGAAGTCACAATGGTTGGAAACATTAACCAGTCTCAGGAAGATTTTATGCTCCTCTGAAGCTAAAACACGCATCAACTCTTTTGTTCTGTTTTTCCCTTTCAAAGTCACTCAGTCAATCATATAATGTAGTATAGTAAAGATTACTTATTTCTCCTCCTAGAGGCAGATGCACTTTCATGTCTGTATGTTGCTAGATTGAGGCTAGGTCTCACACGCTTACATATGGCCTACATATAACCCAGACAACAAACTTTCATTAATTAAATGGACTGAACTACTAAGGTGCATTCATCAAAAGTATCCGCAGTCGGGAACTACTGAACCTAAACTAAGTACCACAATGACAACGGAAGTTCGTGAACGTTACTAAATTAAAAACGCATTATAAATACATATATTTATATTTATATATTTATATATACATTTATAATTCCACAAAGCCTGCAATTGTGAATCAACGTGAAAATTAATCTATACGGGGTTACAATTTTTTAAGTTTATATAATGTCTGGTTTATATTCTTACTCAAACCGTTCTCTGAACGCACCTCGTCCTCTTTCTGCCATTTGTTCCGCAAGAGCGTCTCTAATTGTTTACCAGCGCGACGAGAACGAATTCAGTCATTAAGAGATTTATTAACTGCGCAAACTAAACTTATGGATGTTAGTGGCTCCTTGGCCGGGAATTATATTACCCCCGTGTCTCAATGATTAAAGCTTTGAAAAACATGCTTTGAAAGCTTTTTCATTAGGCTCTCATGGGAATTTGTTAGCCTATATTTTTAGTTTTTATCTTTCAGGAACAAGCTAGCAGGGATGTTCTAAAAGCTTGCTCTACAACTGAACGTCTGCAGTAAGAGGGTAAGAGATCCGTAAGAAAAGATGAAGACTCCTGAAGAGAAGTAAGAGGAAAGTATGTATTTGTATCACCTGGTTGAAATTTGTCAAGAGAAGTCACCATGCACTGGATTCAAATCCTCAAAAATTAAATATCAAAATTGATTAGCTTTCTGTTCGTAGATATTGGCGTTTAAAACATTGATGAAATGTATGTTATCTCATGAGAGCAGAGACTGGCTGCAATGAACCTTGTTATATTGCCATGGATAAGCTAAACCGACTTAACTCAATATGTATTTAGTAGTTTAATAAGTAAGTTTACTTATTAAACTAATAAGTTTACTAATAAGTTTAACAGTAATAATTACTGCCATTTATTGTTAGATATAAGTAATAGATCGGGGGAAGCGCGCACCACATCAGAGGACCAGGGCTGACCTAACCGTGATTTAAACCAGGGCTTCAATTCTAAAAAAAAATCGAATATTATATATATTTTTGGTAAATGTTTTATTGATGTATCATGTATCACTTATTGCTTTTTATTTCGAAAACTTAGCTTCCGAGAGCAGTAGCTGACTGACGTTACGTATAACAGAAACGCACGTGCAGTGAAAATAAATATTCTTCCAATCAGTGATGCCGAAATTTCTAATTTAAGAGTTTTTTGTGATAACATAACTGGGTAAACCGTGCCCCAATCTTTCTAGACTTTCTAGGAATTCCTTTTTATTTGTCCTTAGATTTCTTTAGAATAACCTACAGTCGTAGAAACATTTTGGACCACGAATTTTTCTTTTTCTTTTTTAATTAAAATAAAATACAGCATAGTTGTAAATAACATGAGGGGATCAGGGCATTGAGCGGTTGATGTTTGTGTTTGCATGCCACCTAACTCATTTTGACATGCGGCGCTAAAGCATTGAAGCCTTGGTGAGCGAACACATAAGGTTAGTTGTAGAGTTATTTTGGTTGCTTTGTAGTTTTGCTACGCTCGAATATGTCAGAGACGTAGCCATGGAGTCAACATTGGGGGGACCAAGTCTGCCAAATATCACATTTTTATTTTATTTATATTTTTTCTATCAATATTTTGAGCATATTTTAATATTGGGGGGATATGCAGTATGCAGGTCCTGCAGTAGAAAAAAGTTTAGAAACCCCGGACTAGCTTGCTATTGGAATTTGTAAGTTAGCTAGCTAACTAACGTTCAGATAATTAATTTATTTGTAAACGGAAAACAAAACTTAAACGTTTGCTGAAGGCCGGTGATTCACAAACTACACAAGTTAACTGTTGTTGTTTATTATATGTATTAGTTTAATATTTCTAAACGCGGCAGGACAGACGTTTTCGCACTCAAGGCTACTGTATTACGCAAAGAAGGAAATACATTCTTTTGAGGCTAAGCAGGACGTTCTATATTTCGGCAGGCACGTTATTTATTTATTTATTTTTATTTTTATTTAAATCTGATCAGCCCTGGGTGCGCGGATTCTTGCAGGATCTTTACACATATTACCTTTTCGCTGGTAATACCAATGATCCTTCAACGGTGAGGTTTTTTATCCAGAAAATGTGACAGCAACTTTATTGGTTCACAGGAGTAAGGTAATGGTAAGGCAATTGTATCCCTGTTAAAGCCATTTTTTAGATAAATGGGAGCTTCACAGCAGTTGAGTACTTATGCATTTCTGTATTTTATTTGTCATTCAAATATTTCCCAATATAAAACCAGTTTCACCTTACAATAATATATTTTGAGTTTCAATGTTTGTAGAGTGTGATCTGAACCAGCCAGCTCAGTGTACATTATCATAACAATATTGATAAAATAATAAGGTGGGGGAGGGTGTTGTTATATAATTGTTATGTACACATATATAACCAGTTATGAAACAAAGATGACAATAGTTAAGTGAATAAGGTTCCTCTGGTACATGGGGGAAAGAGACCTATATGGGGAATTTAGTTATTAGTTATTATTAGGTATTCTGATACCCTTGAATGTGGAGATAAGGTCTGTCCACAGAACCGAAGTCCATGGAATCAATGTTTTACTGCTACTGTAAGATAGATAGATACTTTATCCCACATGGGGAAATTGCGGCGCTACTGCAGTAAATGACAACATCACATAAGATAAAACATATAATTAAATCACAAAACGAATAGTATATACGCATAGGTTGTGAGCAAAAAAATAAATTAAAAAATGGTGCAAAGACAGACTGCAGAGCAGGTAGTAAAGTTAATCAAATGTTATTAAACTGGTGGTTGGTAGTGCCAGTGTTCTGGCTCACAGTGATGCATGACTGATGGCAGGAAGGACTTCCGATAGCGCTTCTTCTGACACCGTGGGGTGATCAGTCTAGTGCTAATGGAGCTCTGCAGTTCCACCACCATGTCATGGAGGGGGTGAGAGGCATTGTCCATAACGCCCTGCAGTTTAAACAGTGCCCTTGCCTCTGCCACCTCCTCCAGGTTGCCAAGGTTAGACCCCAGCACAGAGCCAGCCTTCGTGATTATTTTGTTGATTTTGTTAGAGTCACCCACCTTGATGCTGGCGCCCCTGCACACCACAGCATAGAAAATGGCACTAGTGAAAACTGACTGGTAGAAAGTGTGCAGTAGTGATCAAAGGACCGGAGTAAAGCCTGCTCTGTCCCTTCCTATACAGGGCCATGGACTCTCAAATACTTATAGGTCCCAACCATCTCAACATCCATCCCCTGGATGTGGACAGGGGTCGAGGGGGCCCTAGTCCTCTGGAAATCCACCACCATCTCCTTTGTCTTAGTGATGTTGAGCAGCAGATGGTTTCTCACCCACCATCCCACAAAGTCCTCCACCAGGCCCCTTATACTCCTCTTCCTGACCATCCATGATACACCCCACAAAAGCAGTGTCATCAGAGAACTTCTGCAAATGGCAAGTTTCAGAGTTTTATCTGAAGTCTGAGGTTTACAGGATGAACAGAAAAGGGGACAGTACTGTCCCTTGAGGAGGCCCCATGCTGCTCACCACCTGGTCTGACAAACAGCTTGGTAGCTGCATAAATTGTGTTCTGCCAGTCAGATAATCAACAACCCAGGAGACTAGGGGGCTTCCACCTGCATTTGTCTCATCTTCTCTCCCAGTAGCTGAGGCTGTATGGTTATGAAAGCCCTCGAGAAGTCAAGAAACGTGACTCTCACAGTGCTCCCAGCTACATCCAGGTGAGAGTAAGTCCTCTGGAGCAGGATGAGAGGCTGGTAGGCAAATTGCAAGGGGTCCATAAAGGTACTGACTAAGGGCCTGAGGTGTGAGAGGACTAGCCGCTCCAGGGTCTTCATGATGTGGGATGTAAGAGCAACCGGCCTGTAGTCATTAAGGGCAATGGGGTATTTCCCTTCTTGGGCACCAGGACCAGGCAGGAAGTCAGGAGGTCTTCCACATCAAACACCCACTACTTGAGTTGTTGTGACTATTATTTGAATGTGCTTTCTGTATTTCGGAATTTATGTCAGTTCATGACATCAGTATTTGGGGGAAAAACTGAAGCATGTAGTCAATACATATAGTCAGGTACTGTATACGAGAGAACGTTTATGACATAACATTTTTTTATAACGCTTTCTCCCACTTCCAGATGTCTGTTATGGAACAATTCTGTGTAAAATCTGAATTAGCACTTGAACACAAGATCAAAACCCACTCTCTTTAACTGGCCAGTTGCTGTCACCATATCATTATACCTTTTTTTTCGTCAGCTTTGTTAACTTATCCCTCTTAGTGGAGTCAAATTGACTCAGATAAGATGTATTTGTCCACATGGTCCTTTATCTGCATTATCCCTGCTTTCAAAGGGCTAAAGTAAAAAAAAATATATATATTTTTTTTCTTGATCCTCTGCCAAAGTGTAAAATGTGGTAACTAAAGGGATAGACTAGCGCTGGAACTCTGTGTATATGTTGGACAATAGTATGATGGTGTGATGGTGATCCTGGGAGAGGGAGTCTGGTAGGACAGAGACACTGAAGCACCGATCTGTCTGGGGGAGTCGCAAACAGTTTGTCTCAGGGCTTGCTACTCGCAGATTGATGTTTATCTGTGCAAACGCTGGCCCTGGTCAAGCTGTCGTTTGCTGCTGTTACTAACCACACTGTTCCCTCTGTTAGATTTACTGCCCATCTTTAAAACAGCCTGGCGAGGCACGCGTACACCAAGGAGGGACCTCAGACCTTGGCTGTGTCTCTCCCACTACACGGTAACCATTGTGGTCCCTGACCCATAACTTTACTCTCTGTCAGTTTGCAAGACTTACCATGAATCTGGTATTCAATATACATCTTTAGAGCCTAGTGCTGTCGGAGTTTATTTAGATTATGATTATTGAGATAATATATAGCAATGCATCGTAACCAAGTTGGTGTCCGTGCCGACTGCATTCCTCTTTCACTCGAGCTAATAGTTTAATTAACATTCTATCACCCCTATAAATCCCTCCAGCATAATTACCATAATGATATAAAATAACAGTTAAATGGCAACAGGTAATAAGTATAGGCTCCATGTGAAGGCCATTGAGCAGCAAGGGCAGTTGTGCTATTGGCCTATATCTGTGTGTGTAATTCTGTGACTATATGTGCTTGGGTTCATACATGTGTGTGAATGTGTTTCCATGACTACTAATGCTATACAAAATCTGAAATGATAGGTCAAAGGTAACCTAATAATCTGTTTGTTGTTTTACACTAGAAGAACAATTGTTCAAACAAAGCAATTTTGATAAGATGTAAATGCAGCAATATTGACATTTTAGTCTGTATACTATTCAGGCAGCAAACCCTCTGACATTGTGCCATCAAGCATCAGCACATAAGGGTCTAAACAAATGTGATTGTCCTTTATTGTTTTCTGAATCTCTGCCCTTTTATTACACTGTCATTATTAGCTGCTGCTGAATGGAAATTTGCTGAGACTCCCGAGTTAGCATTTAACTATGCAATCATCCTGGGAAACAGACACATAAAGATACTGGTGAATAGGACCATCGTAGACATTGTAGACACATGTGTTAGGAAATGGCATAATACACCATAACATACCGTAGTGTCTCCATATTTATTCATAACCTTGTTAAATGCAACAGAATTCAAGAGAAAGAAAATGATTGTGCAATTCTTTGTTTTTGCTCAGATATATTGAGAAAAGCGTCATTGTAACACAAATCTATTTTGTTTTCAACAGAATGTTTAAATAGTTAAAAAATACACACCAAAACACAGTTCCCTCAAAAGACTTTACGTGTTATCCCTAAAAGGGTATGCATTCTATTCTTCCTGTTCCTGTTCCTTCTCCTCCTGACCCTGCTCTCTCAGTCCCATCCTCCCCTGCCCTCCCGGTCTCCTAGTTCCTGCTATCACTGTCCCTGGTTCTCCTCATTCACGCTTCTCCTGCTCTCTCAGTCCCATCCTCCCCTGCCCTCCCGGTCTCCCATTGTGACCTCTCTGCACAGGCCCCAGCGTGCACAAAAGTGTTTCCTCGCTGCCGGCCTTAATCCTCCTTATCTTAATGACATCCCATTGCTATCAGCACCGCAGCAGGGACAATCGACCCTCAATGTCCCTTTATCAGCACAGCCGTTCAATACTTTGCTGACCAACTTCCACCTTCCCAAAACACAGGTGCTTCTTCTCTTCTTCTCTGTCTGATCCTATCTCTTCTGCTGACCTATCTAATGAGAGCCAAAGCTTTCATTGCCATTACAAAGTACTACCATGTATGTTTCAGGCAGGAATGCATAGGTGTGTGTTTTTTTTTTTTTTGTGGAAAAATGATCATATATCAAAACAACGCAGTGACTGGCTTTGAAATGGGGGGGGGCTTCTACCTTATCGGCAGTTGTATTGAACTGGTATGTTAGACATGCAAAAAATTCTAACAAATGTTTAGCGCTAATGCCAGTGAGAAGTGCTGGAAGCATTAGATTACAAACACACACACACACACTCACATATGTATCTCAAATTACCTGACATGACAAACATGAATAGAGGCACTGGACAGTGATTTTATACTGGTCTCTCAGTCTTGTCGCTGAGAGGAAAATATCACACACTTAACTTAAGAGTAGTTTACAGTGTGTGTGCAGTACACATCGTGGGTGTTGATTTGCCGATTTAAAGAAAACTATTTTCTGTCATAAATTCAATGCGATCAGAGCCTGTATGAAGTGGAAAAACGGCAACAATTGTTTCAGAGATTTGTTTAATTGTGCATGGAATGGGGCCAATACAATTGTTCTAATTTCACTGGAATTTCAAAGATAAATTTTAATAAACAACAACTTTGTGGAATTCCCCCTGGTGGTGAGAATTTGAAAATCATGCAGTTGTTAATGTAACCATCCATGTACTAGACCTGTAGATGAGTCAAAATGAGTCTTCCGAGCTACCTATAACTAGCATCTGATTTTATAGTGAGAAAGGGATTGACTGGAATTTGAGCTTTCAATCAGAATACTGCAGAAATATTTTTTATCATAACTTTTAAAAACCGATAAAGAAAATAAAAGTCAGTTTAACAATGTTAATAAAAAATCAGTTTCAAAATCTATCTCATGACATCCAAGACTTTGACGAATTCCTAGACAAACTGACCACATGTTTAAGCTGGTCATCAACGTTAGGGTAGGTTATATGTAGGAGCAGAACTGAAGAACTGGCCAGGTCGGAGGTGCACCAAAAGAAATTGAGCATTTGGCAGCAGTGGTGGTGAGAGCCAGCAGTTGATACTTCACACCTGATCCCAGGAGCCGTTCACAGTGCAGGAGGCATCTTCGATTAGCCTATGTATAATTTACCTTTCACTCAATAGCATTGCAGTTGACTTTCAGTAACAGCTCTGCAATATAAGTGTCTGCAATGCTTACTGCAGTGTTTGTTGCATAGACATTACACTTGTCTTATCCCAATTTCAGTGTTCTCTCCTCGATAAGATGTGGCAGGAAGCTCATCTGTGGCTCATTTTAATTCCCCTGAAATTGAAAGCAATTAGAATTAACTGTCAGAAAGAGCACCAGTCATACAGTGCCAGAAGGATGCTCGTGTGAAAGAGTCATTTTGGCACGCTCTATAGATATCTACCTGCATTTCTGTAACATTACTGTATTGCTACACAACTGTGACAGCATGGCATTGAGGCCTTTAGTTTTGCATTCGCCCACATCAAACCATAAAACTTAAGTTTATTTTTAGCAACAATTAAATCTGATCAATGAATAATTTCAGTCTGGCATTTACTGCTGAACTCTACCTCTAGCAATCAGCACTAGATGTTTAGAACCCAAGAGCTGTATTTAATTTTGGTTGTTACCCGCCTCATGGATTCTATCCCAGTGATACAATAATTATTTTCATGATGTCTATGTAGTTTTCTATTAATATTACACTTACATAGTCTACATACAAACGAATATGGCCAAATATAAGCTACTATTTAGGAAACGTTCTGATAAATACACATTTGCTTCAGGACAATCGCACCATTTAAAGATTCAGGCTGGCAACTGTCAAAATATATAGTTGGAGGACGTACAATCTAGAAATAAGCACTACCATAGCAATACGTTTGTTTACTACCAATAATATTATTAACTCAAATCATAACATCGGAACTTCAGCTGTGATGAACTCTAGAGAACATCGCCATCTGGTGGATGTAAAATTGGCGGTTCATTAAAATGGTTTTGAACAAAGTATTTTTCGAGAACAAAGTAATTTCGGTTGCAGTTACGTCTACTGTCGTAGAGATTTGTGATTGTGACTCTCGTAGTTATATCTGAGGTTATCTTTTTCCTCAAACAAATAAAACCAGGAAAGCAACACAGGTAGCAGGTTAAAGAGCATTGAAATTGCATCGGTACACAGCATAACGCCCAGCTATGGTTAAAATATCTGGTTGATCCTCCATAAACATGTCCAGTGTAAGATTCATATATAAAATATAAATACATAAATAAAATAAGAAGCCAAAGGGAAGCCAATCTTCCTTTTGGAAATGCTATAAATGCAGTGCACTGAAGTTGTAAAGAATGGTTTCCACCAGGAGAAAGTGTGAACGTTTTGATTGTTCCTGTAACGATTTCTCTAAAAACCGTGAGACCACAAGAACTACGTGGTCTAGGCGCTGCTGCATCATTCTGTGAACAGTTCGCTTGTATTATGACTCAATGTGAAAGAAAAATGTTCTCAGTTCAGGTGTAAACGTCAACTGTTCAAAGAGTCAATCGAACTATTGTTGCTTGACCAACGGTGTTAAAGAAGGGCAAACACGTCGAATTGCGGGTTATTTTGGAGTTCGAAAGAAATCGAAGTTCATCTTGAAATGTGGACACCCATATACAAATTCTTCTTTAAAAAACTAATAAAACATCAAAGTGTTTTCCAGTCGATTAAAAGGGCTTGGCTTGAACCACACTGCTGAACAATGCAGAACACAACAACAACAACAACAACAACAATAATAATAGCCGCAGATGTGCTGAGACCATATTAAAACATGGGACACACTGCGAATGTGATTTTCTTGTGTTCTCGGTACAATTGCAGAAAGACACTTGAAAAAGATTGAAGTGTTGTCAGTACATTTTCAAGAGTACTCAGCACACTACCAGTGTGAAAGAGAAACGATCAGAGGATGTTTGACCTGAGAAGCGTTAAGCACACTTACAAGTATCTTGTGTGGAATTCTAGCATGAATGGATAATAAATGTAATTTTTTTTTATGTTGACTTTATTTCTAAATACCCAGGTTTCTTTGTCTCTGTTTTAATGAATATCTTAATGAATATTTTTTTTAATCGCAACCCGCAAGTAGGATGGTAACCTGAAATGCACTGAAGCTGGGGCTGCGCAGTTTGACCCCTTGCCTTGGTGTAAACCATTGATTGTTGCAATAGTTTGTGCTGGTATTGTATGTTGTTTCTAAAATTGGTGTAAACTATTAATATATTTACAATTCTACTGTTAAGAATATTGTCATGAATTTCGTATTAGTTTGATTCTACTATCCTGCTATGAAGCTGAATAATAATTTTTATTAAAGTAGTTTATTGGAACGTAAGTGATGTTTTTGCAGCGTTTCTTTTGTCGACTGTTGAGTGCGAATTGTACGGTGTAAGTTTGACATTGCTAGGTGTATCAAAATTTTCTCAAGGGGAAACTATTTGCTGCTGTGATATACAGCGTTTGGTCTTGAAAAAGGTTTCACGGTATGTTATTTTTCTTTATTTTTTAAAGAACAAAATACTTTATTGCAAACAAATCATCCCGTTTTACTTTGTGTGTTTTTGTGGAATTAAAGTTTATCGAAGCGTATGGAGTCGCTAATCAATCGCCTTTCACCAGTTGAAAATCAGCCTGCACGCAAATTGACTGGTAAAAAATTGACTTGCCCATGCGCACAACGAGCATGCAAAACGTGTTTCTACGGGTTTACAACTGTGAAGGGATGTGATTGATTCAAGTTTGTCCCATAGCGACCTCCCTTTTACCATTTCAGGTCGTTGTTTTTACGTGTGCATTGTGGGTAACGGTGATCTAGCCAACAAAAACAGCGTAAAGATTTCAGCTCATCTTATAAAAGGGACGAAAAGCAGTGAGAGAACCTAATGTAATTTACTGCACGTAAGTATTTAAACATACTGTTTATTTATACTTGCTTCTTTTCAGGCACGAGGGCGACACAGTGTTCCAAACAATATGTTACTATGGAAACCATAAACCAGTTTCATGGCTGTACACTACAAATACAGATTTTGAATTATGTTGGTACTATAACATATATAGGTTTTATGCTATGTTCTTTAAAATATGAGCCTACACCACAAACATTAGTATATATCAAGTTAACCCAGTTTATCGAAGCTAGAAGCTCCCGTAATTACTGAGATACCGTTGGAAAGCTGTGTTCTTGGGGCGTAGATAAGTTGATCTGTATATGAGTATTTTGTTAAAATATTGAGATATTTTACAAAATCCAGTTAGCTATTGGAATTCTATTAGTTGTTTATCAACTCATTTTAACTATTTTCTTAACAGAAAGCATATGATAAAAACGCGGCAAAAGCATCTGTTTAGAGCCGGCTAACTGTTGCATATCACTATAAAACATTGGTTGTTAAAACCAATGAACCGTAAACTTCAGTAAATTACGAAGTAAAATTCCTGTTATCCATTTTATTGCCCTTCTGTAAAATGTTGATATTCCTTGTGTTAGTCAAATTAAATTTTTTTTTTTTTCAATTGCTCAATCCAGTATTCAGATTATTGGTCCATAAATGTGAGCTTGTTTTCATGAGATCTTACCCATAAGTGAAAGCAAATCACTATTTTAAAAACACAACGTGCAGTGTGTATATAAGGAAATAAAAAAAACATTAAATGTGTAGATTGCATTGTTAAAATGTAGTACCATGGAATGATAGTGCCTATATATAGTTATAGGCAGTTGTGCCCTGTCTGAAGGTAGGAAAATCGATTGAACCTAGGCTGGGTCCAAATCAAAACTTTTGCAGCCTGCTAATTGGACTTTACATAACTATGTTTAAAAGCTTTTTCTATTTATAAGCAGTTTTGTATGATTTATCTTGCAGTGACTGTAAAGACAGGAGTGATGGCCTCATTTGAGTGTTTGATGGACCTGCGAGAGAAGAATAAGGACCTGTTGATGCGGCTGAGAGAGCAAGGGGTGAGATTGCAAACTTTGACTGTAAGGCCGTCTCAGCCTCTCGGGATATCGACAGTAGTAACACCTGCTGGCTCGAGGGGATCTGAGTCAGGAAGGGCCAATACTAGAGCACTCGCAGTTACCAGTTCAAAACTGGAGGACCAGGCTGCTCAGACCGATTACTGGGACCCTGGGGAGGGTGCTACTGAAGGCGAGTGGATTGTTACCCTGGCAGGTGGTCAGCAGAATCTGGCCCGGGTTGCACTTGGCAGACCCAAAGCACAAGATACTGCGGAAGTCACAGCCCAAGCACAGACAGTTGGCTACAAGGAAGGTAAAGGTAAGGAGATCATACCGTGCCAAACATAAAACACAAGAATACTGTTGATACTAATGTGGCAAAACAGGATTACTTGCTACTGCAAAGTCAAATCAAAGACATAATGTTGGTCTAAAACTCTGAAGCCCTGGACACACTGCCTTATGCGATCATCGCATCTCTGAAGTCCTGGACAAAGTCACGCTGCAATTGTGTCAGTGGCTTTAGCGAGGTCTGAATGAGTGGTCAGTTTAATTAATTTCAGTCTTACCACTGCTGTCATAAGGCTGTGCGCTGCAGTTAGGCCCTGGGAACTCTGCGATGCGATCATAGCAACGCAATTTTTCAGTCGCTTCGGGTTGTGTGTTATGCTTTGTGATGCAATTTTACATGATCTGGTGATCAATTTCAGTTGTTTCTCAAAATTTCAACATGTTATATTATATTTTGCAACCGCTCTTGTGCCTACACAAGCTCAACAACCAATGAGTTTGTTAGATAAATTGTGCCTTCATTCACAATGTGTTAACCACATTGCGAGTGAACTATTAACAAATATTGTACCTGGCCAGTAAAATGGCTGTGGGGCTGGTGGTTTATTTATTTAATATTCACTTGGTCAGGTGGCTGGTGCATGAAAAATATCATTTCTGGATCCTGAGATGCTATCCATGACGTGCGTGATGCCACATCTTTACATTTATGCTTTAAGTAAACGTAATTTTTTCCTCTTTTGTGAATGTGGTTTTTCAGAAAATACCTTTGTCTGTGCTTGTCTTTACCACATTTCTGAAGTGCCAATGAAATGTAATTATCTTGATTAGTGGTTTGGGTCACTGACGTCAGGATGATATAGCTGTGAGTTCCTGTCTTCGAACATTTCTTATTTCTATCTTGGTTGGTACAATTATGTTGCCTTCTCACAATGCTGACATTACTGTTACAGCTGTCTGCTTTGGCTTACTCAAAGCATTATCATTAGCTCATTACTCATAACCCTTTTTTAGGTTCCTGCGATTTTTGCCGGGCAGTGTGTATAACACGTGCTTGTTGGCTTTCTGTGTGATATCACCAACCCTAGAGCGACAGGATGAATGCATCATACTGTGTGGCTGATAATGCATGTTTCTTTTCCACAGAAGACACCCTGGCCTTTGTGACGGACAGCCTATCAAAGACCACGACGTCTTCTCAGGGCCCGAGGAGCCAGCACGTGAGTCTTCCTGGATACAGAGGACTTTTGCTGGACAAAGGCAACAGTTGTCCCAAGCAGGCCATAATATCGGAAGCGACGAGGTCTAAGCCTTTTTTACAGACCCGGGTGAGAGAGAAAAGGGATAGGTGAATTTCATTGTTGGTTTAAGACAGGGTGTTACTATGTGTGGGTGAAAATCTTTTATAGTACAAGTGTTGTTAACAATGCAGGTCTTTAAAAAAACAAAAGGCAAACTCGTTGGCAAGTAGGTGTGCAACCTAACAAAAATAATTGCAGTTTATATATCTTGGTGTATGTTTTATATATATAACATATTAAATATGTATATTTGAATAGATTCCAATATCCCATACGTCCAATACCCAATTTATTTTTAATTTATAGCTACCTTATTCAATTATGTATAAAGTAAAGATCACATAATTTAAATTTTAAAAGTTTTAATGGAGTTTATTTTTGTGCCCTTATTTAATTTATAAAATGCACCATGTTATCCACATGGTGAGTAAACTATTAACAAATATTTTACCCGGCCGGTAAAATGGCTTTGGGGATGGTGGATTTTTTTAGTATTCACTTGGTCAGGTGGCTGGTGCATGAAAAAGATCATTTCGCAACCCTGAGATGTTGTCTGTCATGTGGGTTATGTCACATCTTTACATTTCTGCTTTTAATAAATGTAGTTTTTTTTTTTTTTTTTTTTTTTTTTTTTTTTTTTTTTTTTTTTCCTTTCTAGTGAATGTTTTTTTATGATTGTCTCTTGTATGAAGGAAATTGAGGGAAATTTGTCTCTTGTAATGAGGGAAATTCCAAAAACCTTTTGGTTTTGGCAAACAAGTGAAGTTAAACATAATTTTACAGTTACCTCAAATTTACTAGAATTTTACGGTTAGCTTGCGTTTAATATTTTACGATTGAATGCGAACCTGAAAATGAATACTGACGCGTTCCTATTCTAACTTGGACTGAATAAGTAATCAAAGTGAACCCTCCTGAGTGGCTCGGTTGGCCAAGGCGCCCATAAAAGTGTTGACATGGGCCCTGTGACCTAGTGGGCCAGTTCAAATCCAGCTGCTGTCATTAGCACTGCGGGGGGCACAGTGGTGACACACTATTTAGCGCCACTGGGGTCGTGTTAAACTGTAGATTTGATCTGTTGACTCTGTTGCCTTTCCAGCTTGAGAGTGGGAAGTGCGCAATGGTTTCAGAAACACAGAGTATGCAGCCATTACTGGGCTATGACTGGATAGCAGGTTTGTATTCAGCGATTTGGTTAGTAAGCTCCTCTGTCGTGTTAATTCGATTCAAACTCCTTGCTATTTCTTGTGCTGTGGCTTCTATTGCTTGTCTCCTATATCAGCCGTAATATGTTTTATTTATTAACACTATATTTGCCGAAGCTTTATGCTTTAGAGAGGGGTACTGGTTATAGGGATCTTATGTAATGATACACCAATAGTTCCCCTTAACTTGTATCCCCTTATTTATAAATGCTCTCTTCACACAGAGCCAAAAACGTATTAAAGGCTGTTATCCGACATGACGTAACTTCTGTATCCAGGCTAACTAACGCTTCACTTGATACCTACCTTATTCTAGCTGTTCTGTCCCAGTGCCTTGCTTTTCAGCCTATTGAGAATGCTGTATTCAGCTTATGAAATGAAGCTTAGTTTACATTCAATCTCCAGGTCTGCTGGACGCTGACAGCTCCCTGTCGGAACGCTCTGAGCAGTTCTTCACCGAGCTGCGCAACTTCCGCCAGGTCAACAGAGAGGAGTGTGTCCATAATCAGTACGCCGGGTCAGGACTTTTTAATGAAATTCTTTATTGCCTCCTCCACTTTCCACCTGTCGTTTCTGCGTGTGCACCACCAGCATGCAAATCCAGAGTGTGTTCTCCTCGCCTACTGCATGAATTGCTTTAGGGGTCCATCAGCGTCATGAACCTCAGTTAATGAACCTCAGATGTTCAGGTGCAATAAAATACTTTTACATTGAACAGTATGCATCAGAATATGCATCCATGGTTCTGGGCCAGTTTGGGCTGGAGACATTATCAATAAAGCTTCTTAAGCGCATTTCTGCTACTGGTCCTTTGGAGGAATCTGTTTATATCAGGAAGGAATTCTGCTGACTCTATTTGGGACAAAAATGTTTTCTCAAATCCTTGACAATTGGTCCACAGAAAAACGGGGGCATAGTTAGGACTGGCTGGTTTTCCTTATTGACTTACCAAAGATTATTTCTGTCCATGAAGGAGAAAGACATGAAAAGGGGACACTGTTCTGGGGAAATAATTCAGAAGCAGTTATGTTTGATAACATTATACAGCACGTCTTATCATAGATTTGACCATATGTCGCATTTTTACTGCGGAAAGGAGTGAAGTAAAAGGTTATTTATTTATTTAGCATTCAAATGAGGTTATAATTGTGTGTTATTCTTTAATTTATCAATTTAGGCTAAGGTCTGATCCAGGGTGACTTAATTTTTAAATGTTAAACTTTCCTCATTTATATATCCAGCTGGCCATGCACATAAATCAGTCTTAGTAAGGTATTTACCGGTTCAGTTCAGGAATGTGACTTTTAAAAGGAAGTGCCACATCCTGCCATATCCTTTTGATGAGATTTTTACAGTTGTTTTTATTTTCATAGTCTAGAGGATCGTGACCCTACACCCTCACCGCTGTCAACAGACGTGAATGAGCCAGAGCGCACTCAAGACGTTCATAAGTGTATGTGCTCTTATATTGTACCTGTATGTTTTGCCCATGTAGACATTTGTTAAGGTAACCTCATGAACAAAAAGTTATACAGTCTTATTAAACCTTTGTGTGTTTAGGGTCCGCGCCCAGTGACTTTGGATTGATGGGTGAAGATGATAACGCATGTCTGCCTCACAGGTACCTTCTGCTACAGGATTAACAGCCGCCTGTTTCCCGAACCCCTGGATTCCAAAGCTGCGTGCCCAGTGTGCAAGTTGCCCAAATCCAAGCACGCTCACACCCAGGCAGATCCAGCATTCATCAGGTGATTCATCATTTCTCGATAGGCTATGTCAGACCCTCCACATCTCTGCTGATTTGTGTGAAACGATTAAGTGTATGGGTTTCCAGAAAATCTTACCACTCAAAAACCTTTTAATGTATTAATGTGCCTAAATTAAGCTGTCGGGACATGCTTTGATTTCATTGAGGATTTGGCTAAATCAGACTGCTCTCTTTGTTCCAGTTTTTTTATATACAGTTGTATACTATGTTAAAATGTGTATAGAAGTGTGCGATTGTGTATTCTGGCTGTTTCAGGATCAGCATCCCCCGGTCCACGCTCCTGCCAGCGCACCGCTACAGAGTGTCCCGCCGAAGTAGCTTCGATGAGGCCCACAGCCTGGGCCTGGCCTCGGTGTGTGTGCCGTCTGGACGCCGCTGCTTTCTTGGAGATCCGCTTTTGGCCTATAGTTTTTACAGGCTTCCTAACGCAGGTTAAAATTGATTCACGTGCCCCAACTTCAGGGCAATTTTAAGCTGCTTCATGAAAGCCTGTTACACGTGAAGGTGAACACGCGAGACTGAAGTCCGTTTTCTGAATCCTGGCTTCGCCGCACCCTCGTCCTCCAGAGTTCGCATTTCCTTTTATTGCCTTCTCTGCTGTGCCGCGCCCTGCTCCTGCCAGTTCCCAAAACTCTGGCCTCCCAACTGGGAGAACCAGGTTATTAATAAAAATTAACAATCAGCAATTTTTATACTCTAAATCCAGGAAAAGAATTGATTGATCAACTAAGTGCTTATCAAGTGAAAGTATTGATTCATGAGTGCTAGATCTGGTAACCCCACCCAAAAAAAACAACCTTTGCCTAGATTTGCTTACTTTAGAAAAGATTATCCAGGGTTCTCTTCATTATCTGTAAGTATAATGGCCTGTTTCTCTGCAGCACTGTTTATCTGGATGGTCCAACACGCCTCCAACCACTGCCTCACGACTAAGCAGCCTGGATCTCCGCAGCTCTCTGGACAAACTTGTATCTGCTGGTTTTCCACCTTCTCAGCCTAAGGACCAGATGGTGAGGGGTCTTGTGACAGGATGTCTCATTTAATCAATAAGGTTAAAAAACTACCCAATCTAATCCGTACTGGATATAATAATTTTAGTCTTAAAATATTTGTTGCTTCTGTTGGTGAAATTTTATCATAACAATTCCTCAAACAACAAAGGAAAATCTGACAATTTAGGAACGTTTTCTGTCATAATTTCCTGTTAATATATGCCAATTGATACTTCAGTAACAGTTGAATCATGACTGTTTTTACACTTTTTAAAAATCTATTATTTTTGAGATTTTTCTCCCGAATCCATGATTGCCAGTTGTGTTGATGCATCTCCTTGCGTCTCTCTCTTTGACTCCCACCACCCCACACGAGGAGGGTGAAAAAGTAGGACTAGTCTTTTCCAGTCCTAGGCGGCCTCGAGGCCACCCGTCTCTTTTTCCATGCTGCAAGCTACACCGCTTACACGTGAGGTTCAACACTAATTGGAGAAGAGTCTACAGGGGTAGCCTGGTAGGAGATGCTTGTTAGCCACGAGCCGAGAGAAGCGCTATGCCAATCCCAGTTACAATCATCTTTCATTATTTCATTATAATCATTAGCTGGTTTTGAGCAGGTGAACTCCAGCTTCTAGGGCTGGTTCTGCACTCAGACGAGTACCTTCAGATACAGATCCACTATTTTTAAAATATAATGTGTATATATTTTTTTTTAAGTTGCCCTTTATGCGCTTTACTGTGGTTACTGTTGGTTACTGTGCTTTTTTCATTTACAACCTCTCTTTTATGCCATGACATTTTGAGCGGACTCCCCCTGAAAAAGCTCAAACAAAAAGTTCTAAAAAAACATCCGGCGGTAGCAAGATTTAACATGAAGAGATCTTGTCAAAAAAACGTCTATCGCTGATTGAGGAACAAAATACAATTTTTGTTCATGTTTTGTTTTCAGCCACAAGTAACCATAATCTGTATATCCCCCTTAGATTGAAATCCAAACGGAATTAATCTCATAGTTAACCAACTCTATTATAACAATTAGCATAAAAGTTTAAAAAAAAAACGGAATATTTGTTTACTGTTTCAACTTGCTAATATTCAATTGTCTGCCATTCAAACCGTTTCTGATTGAAGGAGGTGGTGCTGTTTGTGTATGAAAAGGCACTTTTGTACCAGGCAAACCTATTTGTGTTGTTTTCAGGACCTCTCTGTTTCCAGAATAGCAGGAAACCAGCGCTCTGACGATCTACTCGATGTGTCCCGTTTGGCACGGTATCATTTCTACCATTTTGGCCGGAGTAAATCACATGGAGCTGCCTATCCTGTCTATTGAGACAATTCAGTTTATGGATTTTAGTTTAGGATGTGTCACATTTTCTAATGTTTGAGAAGCAAAAAATTAAAGGCCACAATTTTCTCATATGCAAGAAGGATTTTACTGGCATTGTTTATTGGCTTGAGAAATTGAGTTATTTTTTACAGGTTTCAAACTAAATTAATTTTGTAACTAATGTACTGTGGCACATTTTTGGGAGATTTCTTTCTAGTGAACATTACCTTTAGCCAAGCTTTCAACATTTCCTAAATGCAATGACTTTTACTCCTTATTTTAGGAAGTGAAATAAATAATTTTGTTATTTTTATTGGTTTTAATATATGGTATTCATGGCCTATTTAAAATGGCAAGCTGTTGCAGGACTCAAAATGAAGAGAGCCATCCATGGGCTGTGAGCAAGACTTGTACATAATTGTGTGCTGTTGCTCACCCTTTGTGCACTGTGTATTGTTTAACTAGGAAATGCATGAAGTTTAGAAATGGCAGAACATAGTAACCTTTCTTCAGAGTTGACACGTTCCGTGGTGGAACTTTTGTCTTGGAGATTGAGTTAATATTATACCTTAACTTAACCAGTTAACCTTAAAATAACTGTGTAGTCTAACATTGCTACTCCCAGGATCAATCAAAGAGGTTTTTACCCCGCAACAGATTTAAATATGTTAATACAAAACACAGTTTTGTCACTGAAATCCAGGCTGAGCTATTCAGGTGGCCCTACTATAAATAATCTCATGTTTCACTGTTTGATTATTTTACATCTGAACTGTGAACTGTCAGGGTGAGTAAGTGATGTTTGACAAATGGCTTGTACAATGGGAGTTAGGAGTACCGGCAGTGGACAGGAAACGGTCTTTTGCCAGAATCTGAATTGAAAATAGTAGTTAGAAGGAACTTTCCATAAATTGTTAATGATTAAGTACTTAGAGCCATCCCGTAAAATGTAATTAAGGCTCCATTATGGTTTCTAATGTTATTAACCAAGAAGACTTACACAGGGAAAATACAGCAACTTATGAGTCACTGTTCATCATGCTTTCTTATACGGACTCTTCTGGGAAAATGTCTCCCTCGCCATTATGGAACTGCAGGAAGCTAAGGAAATAGGCACGTTATTACTCACTAGTACTCATTGTTAAAGGAGAATTCTCCCTTAACTCAATACATGGATGTAGTAATGAATATGTTTACAAGAGAGCTTCTTTTTTTTCTTCTTTCATAGAAGCATACAGACAACAAAACTGACAAAAAAATCCCTGGTTGTTCCCATATGAATTTGACCTTGGAATGATGGTAGAAGTCCTTGGCCGTGGTGGCTCTTAATTGTACCCTGCTCTGTAGATGGTACTGTTCTGTTTTTACCTGGTATTGTTGGCGTTTTGGTACTTTTTCCATCTTTTCATTATGATGATGTTCACTTTACATGTGAACTGCCACTGGTCCATCCGGTGCTGAATGGACAGCAACAAGTGGGTTGTCTTGTGAAGCAGGCTGCACCTACTTAAAATCGAGTTTGATAATAGCCAAATATTGTTAACCGTTGAAGAGAAAAGCAAAAAATTAGGATAACTTTATCATAAATTAACACTTTATTACTTATTGAAATAAAGATATGAATCCCACCACTGTTGCTTAAAGTCACTAGATTCAATAATGTAGGATTTTTTTTTCATCCTTTGTCAGATAAGGGACTGTTACTTAGGAAAATGTTGTTTTATACGTTTTTCAAAGATTTTTATTTTTTATTTGATTGGGTCAGTCCCTTAACTGATAACTTTAATGACCTATATGTAATCCCACCGATTCAACCTTTTGAGTAACTGATACAAAGAACTCAATAAATTAGGGTTAGCTGTATATCTCTCTAGCCCTTTGTTAAAATGAGTTAATTGTTAAGTTACACCTCTTATCAGCCGACAGTGTTAAAGGGACCTCAACAAGCAAATCTGAATCTACTGTAGCGTTTTTAGAATGCTACTACTCTGCTGGGTTCAAGCAAGGAGCCAAAGAAAGAAGTGCTCTTTATTTAGAACATGTGCTTGCAACCGCTTTAACAAAGGCAGAACTGGCAGTGGAAAGAACTGATGAAAACAAGGAAAAACACAGACAGCCCTCATATGAACACATTAACCAGCCCACGGTGAGGGAACTAAATCATAACCACAAAACACTTAACGGTACAATTTCAGTAACAGAACTTCTACACATCACCATTCCTAAGAAACACGAAACTTTGAACACACTGTTTACAGTTTATAGTTCGGGAGCCAGGCTTCCCAGCAGCCCCCTCGGGGATGGCTAAACCCCATTGGCGGGGGAAGCGCTGCTTGCCATCCCCGTTACACAGCCCCCCTCTCAGGGCCGACCGTCCCGGCGGCCTCGAACAGTTCCGTCAGACTACACACACAGTCCGCCAGCCGAGGTGGAGGCCGTCACCGGCGGCCAGGGAGGCGCGCCCCCCATCGCCCATCTCCTACCTGGGTGGGAGACGCGACGTCCGGCTCCCTCGGTTCCCCGGACTCCACTTCTGGGTCGCTCCCCTCCGGCAGGAGAAGGGGCTGGCTAGCTTGGTAGGGGGCCAGGCGGTCCGGGTGCAGCACCACCACTCGGCGGCGCTGCCGCAGGCGCACTTGGTAGCATACAGCCCCCACTACCTCCAGCACTTCGCAGGGGCCTTCCCAAGCGGGGGCCAGTTTTGGGGACAGGCCCTTCTTGCGGCAGGGGTTGTAGACCCATACCCGATCCCCAACATCGAATCCAGGTCCCCGGTGGTGTTGGTCATACTGCTGCTTTTGCTGGACCCCAGCGTTGGTAAGGTTGGTGCGGGCGAAGGAGTGTGTTCTCTGTAGCCGCTGTTGGAGCTCCCACGCGTAATCGGGTCCCGCTGGGGGCCTACTGCTGGGCCCCGGGGGTGCACCAAAGGCTAGGTCCACTGGGGTGCGAAGCTCTCGGCCGAACATGAGCGCTGCAGGTGTGCACCCCGCAGACTCCTGGACCGCGGTGCGGTATGCCCACAGGACGAGGGGCAGGTGGCGGTCCCAGTCCCTCTGGTGTGCTGACACGAAGGTAGCCAGCTGTGTAGCGAGCGTACGGTTAAAACGTTCCACCAGCCCGTCGCTCTGGGGATGAAGGGGGGTGGTCTGGGTCTTCCTCACTCCCAACCACTGGCACACCTCCGCGAACACCTGGGACTCGAAGTTCCTGCCCTGGTCGCTGTGAAGCTCCTCGGGGGGCCCCCAGGCGGGCAAACTACTCGGCCCTGGCGCAGTGGCGGCACTCGTCGCCGGCACATGGGCGGCGGGACAGGGAGTCCGCATTCCAGTGTCGCTTGCCAGCCCGATGCTCGATGGCAAAGTCGTAGCCCTGGAGGGTCTCCAACCAGCGAGCCAGCTAGCCCTCTGGCTCCCGGAAGTTGATGAGCCAGGTGAGGGAGGCGTGGTCGGTCCGCAGCCGAAATTGCGTGCCGTAGAGGTAGGGCCGAAAGTGGCGGACCACCTGAACGAAAGCCAAGAGTTCTCGGCGAGTCACGCAGTAGTTCCTCTCGGCGCGGCTGAGGGCCCGGCTGTAGTACGCTACCACCCGCTCCCCGGCTGGCCCGACCTGGGACAAGACCGCCCCCACTCCGGTGAGAGTGAGTGTGGTAGCCTCCCACGCCGCCCCTGGAATGGCGAAAACCCCGGGGCAGAGGAGAGTGATGGTAGACCCGGAGTCGATCAGGGGCCGACATGTCTGCCCCTCTATCTTGCAGGGGAGGTACAGACTACGGCCCTGTCCGATCCGGCCCACTTCAACAGGGCCACCGGCTGAGTGTCGGCTGAGTCGGAGGGAGTGAGGCTACGGAGGGACGGTCCCTCCTCTAGGCCCTCCCGTTGGAGTTTCCCAACGGCTTGTCCATTAGCCGTGGTTGCGGTGCCCGGCAGACTCGGGCTACGTGGCCCTTCTTCCCGCACCGTCGGCAGATTAAGTCCCGTGTGCGGTCACCCGAATCTGCAGCGAAGGCCACGTGTACGTCCTCGTCCGTCTCGTCCGCCGTCTCAACCAGGCGACACGGGAGGGCTGGCTTGGGTGACGGCCTAGCGGAGCTGAACACGCCTTCGGCGTGAGCCACTAGCTGCAGGGCTTGGTCGAGGGTAGAAGCAGCCGCAAGCCTAACGTGGCGGCGAAGCTCTTCCAGGAGCAGCCCCCGGAGGAAGGCCTGAAGGGCAAGCTCCTCCTGCGCCGCTGGCAGAAACCCTGGGTAACTTCGTCGGACCAGGTGGCGGGCGTCAGCAGCCAGCGGGCCTAGCTTCACTCCCGGCTTCCTCTTAAACGCCATCAGTTTTTCCTGCCAGGTGCTCGCTGGCTCCCTGGCTCCGAACCTCTGTTGCAAAGCCGCAACGAGAGCCTCGAAGTTTAATCACTTGTCCTCCGACACATCCAAAAGGGCCTGTCGAGCGCCGCCTTCGAGGGCCATAGCCAGCTGTCCCGCCTTCTCCTCCGGGGTCCACCGTCCAGCCATCGCCGCCAGTCAGAACTGGGCCAGGTAGGTCTCCCAGTTATCCAACCCGTCGTACCGTGGCAGCCGGATCCTTAGGCCCTCTAGAGGTCGGGTAGGGCCCGCGGCGGTCATCGGGACGGGTCCCGGTACTGCCATTCCCCTGGGGTCCCGCGGCCTGGTGCTGCCCCCTGCCGGAGACATCTAGGTAGGCACCGTCATCCATCCAGCGCAGGCCGCCGTTGGTCTGCCTGGGGAGGGGGTGGCGCTCTTCCTGCTGGAGGCTGAGCGAGGCAGTTTCCCTTTCCAGATCTTCCAGCCTCGCTTGCAGTTCCCTCTGCAGTGCCGTCTTCTCCCTCTTGGCGGAGTCTTCCTGTTGCAGTGACAGTTCCATGATCCCAATTATAAAACCAATGTAGCGTTTTTAAAATGCTACTACTCTGCTGGGTTCAAGCAAGGAGCCAAAGAAAGAAGTGCTCTTTATTTAGAACGTGTGCTTGCAACCGCCTTAACAAAGGCAGAACTGGCAGTGGAAAGAACTGATGAAAACAAGGAAAAACACGGACAGCCCTCACATGAACAAATAAACCAGCCCACGGTGAGGGAACTAAATCATAACCACAAAACACTTAACGGTACAATTTAACTAACAGAACTTCTACAAATCACCATTCCTAAGAAACACGAAACTTTGAACACACTATTTACACAGTTTATAGTTCGGGAGCCAGGCTTCCCAGCAGCCCCCTCGGGGATGGCTAAACCCCATTGGCGGGGGAAGCGCTGCTTGCCATCCCGTTACACTACCATGTCGCTACTAAATTCTATGTGATTAATTTAATAATTGGTGTTGAGTTACAAGTTATTCGAAGTAAAAAAAAGGATGGAAGATTAACGTACGTAAATTGTTTCTTCCATTTGGTTACATCTTCAAAATGGCGGGAAAGGTCTATTGCTTTCTGTAATATCTGTTGCTGGAAACGATGGTGCGGTATATAATGTTTCGTAAATGTTATACGCTGGACACTGGCATTACTTAAAGTAAGTACTTTATGAAACTACATAACTACAACCTAAATCTATTAGCTCAGAAAACAAACGAGGATTCGGCAAGCCCAAAGCTCACATGTCCAATTAAAAGTGGCGAAATTAAGATAGCGGTAAAAATAGGAAATGTCTAACATAGAAGAACTCATGCTTCTTTGAATTACGTGTATCTGTCAAAATATTATGAGCCAAAAACAATTCGAGTTATAACATTACAGAGGGTACTGGAAATTACGGTGTACTATGAAAGAATGGGTTAATTTGGGTATTTATTGATTTATTGATGTTGTTTACGTTACAAAACTCGTAAATGAATACTCCGAAAATATTGATCTCGTCACTACTGATGACGTCCCAGGAAAACCATATAACCGACTTGCATCCATGCTGCTAACTCAGACTTCGCTTCGGCAAGCATCCCGGTGGCAGCATTGAAAAGCGCTCCACAACTACAACATGAAAACGAATTTGCCGTTGTGACTTGAAATTAAGACGAATGTTTTAATTTTAAAGGCGCGCGGTTTAATTACAATATGAATATGTTCTTTTTAAAAGTTAATTTTATTACTTTCAAGAATGGAATGTCACCTCCGTCTGTCCTGCGTTCACCACTACTGCTTTTACTACTCGTTAGTCTGGTGAGTACCATGGATTTGAGTGCATACCTGCCTCTGTAGCGCCGCTGGTATTGACTTGATATTAAGAGTAGGGAGAGCGCAACTTTTCCAAACATTCATTACTGTTTGATATTTAATCTGTATGATGGGAAATATATATTGTTAAAATTTTAATTTATAAACGTTTATCTTTGTTGGAATGTTTTTTTCTTTTTTCGAAAATAGCATCTATTAGTTAAGAACAACCGGAGCTGTAACCGTAAGCTCATTAGTTACACATATATCAATTATTTATATAACTTTTACTTCCCAAACAATTGATTATTGGTCAAATCTCCAAATGAATGCAGTTACATAATTTGTGTTTTTCAACACTTTTCGTGCTTGCTGCCCCGATTTTTGTTGTTTCTGCTGCTTTTTCTAATATCAACGAAGATTTTAATTCAACCTTATTTATTATACATAAACAATAAACGAAATTCTAGTTCTTCATAACATAATTAACAACTATAATATAGTTCGTTCGAAACTTCGTGCATCAGCTTAGTAAAACGTATAATGGTGTGTGTTCTTCACACACCACTATTAATTAAATGTAAAATAAAAGTAGGTTGTATTTTTGCTAACATTGTAAAGTACCACAAATCTAACTGCATAAGAGCTCTCCCTCTTTACAAAAGTGGTACTCCCCCTTCTTGCGAGAGTTATAGATATAATGACATAAACAGTGAAAAGCCATGAGTGAAGATTACCGGCAATCTTCACACGAAAACACTAAACCAGTCATTTATGACTACGCGAGTCTGCTTGTCTATTTTAAACCCTGATATTTTATGTTATTAATACGGGTAGTTTCTCATGAAAAAGATTTTGAAAGCCAATGACCAATTCACTTGGAGACCAGTAAACCGACTATAGACTTCGCATTAACATTTTTGTTATAATTTCACATTGTGATAAATTAACCCGTAGATCTGACTCTTCGGATATTAATAACAGGCAGAACTTCATTCATAATATTTTTTTGCTGAGAGGAAGTAATTATCCCTTTAGGACTGCAAACAATGCATGATCTATAACAAAATATACTGAGTCGTACAGAGGCTTCCAACAGCTTTTCCGTGCTATATCATCACTAGTACATTGCAGGACTTCATAATATTTCTGTAAACTGAACCCTCAGCCAAGTGTCTCCTCAAACCCAGCTTGGTCTAAGTCACTGGTCTATGAGCTTATCTTTTGCGTAATACTCAAGCTAAACTAATGCAAAAGTGCACTTGAAAAGTGCTGAGTCATGCTGCTCACTAGTGCAAAACGATTATCTAAAAGCAAAACGGTTGCATACTGAAACTTTGAAGAGCTGTAGTCAGAATCAGAGAGACAATCTGTCACTGAAGTCAGTTACTGGCAGGTGTTACACTCATATCTAGCTTCAGTTTTAAATAATCTGTTAGATTTGTGAATTCAGTTTAACCTCAAATAAACACATTCACAAACAGAAACCATTTTATACTTCATTGCAACTCTAGGCAGAAATTAGTTCTCTCACAAGAGCTATGAACAAAAAAATGTGCAAATAAACTGAGAACATACATTGCCCTCCGTTTTTATTAATTGCCTTTATGGAATATAGCCAAAACATTACTAAATAGTGAATATTTATTTATTTATCAGGGGGCAACCCCTTCCTAACAGGTCTTGAACTTTATTTGTAATGGACATTATATCAGAAACTGCTAGAATCAGTTTCTTGATAATTTTTTAGTCCTAAGTTAAGATCAATGGCTGTTTGTATTTCAGAAAGATTCAGAGGCTTTATATGAATCTACAGAAATGTGATACTGTATTTTTGCTTGTAGATACTAAGGGGTGTGAATCAGATTGTTATAGATTCAAATAAAATAAAAACATGAGTAGTTGGAGTAAGTAGGAGACTTGGGTCACCAGCCTGAAAAAAATTACCATTATTTCTCTGGTCTGCCCCCAAGTGTAGCATTTTTGGCTTACTGGGGGATGGAAGAATCCTCTCCAGAGGCAGAACACTTCCACTTTCTTACACATCAAAGAGATATGTTGGTTTATGTGGTTTAGCCGTCGCTGCCTGGTTTTATCTGTTTATCTGGAAGCCCCTCTTTCTTTTAGTTCTTATCCTCTACAATTTATACCTCACTCACCATGGAGTTGTTCGAGAATACAAGGTGACTAAATAGCTGAAAGTAGCGTTTGATGCATCAGACCTGCTGAGCAATCTGGTATTCTGACTTCACAAGATGGCATTAATGGAAAATGTCACAAAGGACTTTCTGAAGATATCCTCAGCACACAAAGAAAGGATGCGGTGTGATTCCTTTGGCTAGAAGGTCCTTCAACTGAAGACACATACAAGTTCTAAAGACACATACAAGTTCTAAAGACATATACGAGCCAATTTCTGCTAGCAGCTATAATTAGGAATTATCTGAAAGTTGTAAAGGGGAACAACCACAGGTTGTGGGGACACTGCAAGATTCACTTTTCATGGATTATTTTATCGCTAGTTCAAGCAATGTAGAAGAAACTACATGGCGACCAGTGCAAGGAAGATTCTGACGGCAGAAAGCATTGGTCTGTGTGAAGCACAAATTTACCTGAGCTGTGCGAGAAAGGGGAGGAGAAATGAAACACACAACGGAGTCAGAGAGTAAGAGTCTTTCCCCAATCAATGACTCCTTGGAGAAAGACTGGTGGACCAACTTCATAATAGTGACGCCCTGTTCTCAGAAATGGAACCAGTTTGTTGCCAACAGAGTGATAGATGTATGAACCCAGCTGTCGAGAAGCATTAAAAGAACTCCTAACAGCTACCGTGTCGCAAGACCTCATACTGTCTCTGTAAACTGAACCATCACCCTGGCTTCTCCTCAATCCCAATCCGATCACTTTGCATGTCTTTTGCATTTTACTCAATCTCAACTATAACACAGTCTTGATAAGTGCTGAGTCGTGCTGCTCACTAGTGCCAAGCGATTATATTGAAACAAAACCATTGCATGTAAAACTCTTAAGAGCTGAAACAGAGAGACAATAGGTCGCTGAGGTCAGTTACTGGCAGGTTTTACACTCATACCTAGCTCCTGTTTTAAATCATCTGTTTTGAGATTTGTGACTTCAGTTTAACCACAAGCAAACACACTCACAAACAGAAAGCTTGGTGCAGGAATTAGTCCTCTTATAGGGGCTGTGAACATTAAATAAATAAATTTAAACAGACATCCAAATGTGAAGGAACATACAGCGCCCTCCTTACTATAATGGAGGATTTCTTTGCTACGTGTTGCTACTTTATTTAATTCCCCGTTGAAACCGATCATAGATTCTAGAAATGAATCTCCAGATAACAGAAATTTGATATAGGATGATTTTTATAATCCGAGATTTATTGAAATGTTTTTCAGGTAAAGCCAACAGGAGACCCTGAAAAACCTTTACTTCTCTTGTCTGGCCCCGAGTGTAACCTCTGGGCTTACTAGGGGATGGGGGATGGGAGATGGGAGAAACGCTTAAGTTTTCTAACACATCAACGTTTACGTGGTTTACGTGGTTTGGCTTTGCTGCCCAGTCCTGTTGAGTCTAAATCATCTACAATGAGCAAGGCCCTGTTTACGCTCTTATGTATTTCTAGGTCTTAGCAGAAGAAACATCTCACTAGCCTGTTATAACTTAGTATTTCACTGTTATTGGGTGAGTCTTGTAAATTGACAGCAAACCTTTATTGTATTGATGTCATTACATTACATAACTTTTTAACAGTTACTTTAGTAACTACTAACCCACATCTACAATTTACATGTTCGAAGAGAAATAGTCATTCTATAACTACCTGGACTGCATATTTTTTATAAACTTTTATCCAAAGCGACATCACAGCTCACAATTTCTACATTCATCAACTTACACAGCTGGATATTTTTTTACTGAAGCTATTCAGGTTAAGTACCTTGCTCCAGGGAGCAACAGCTGGGATGGGACTTGAACCGACAACCTTTTGGTTACAAGCCTGTCACCACTAGCTGCCCAACTGACTTTATTAGATAAGTAAGTTTATCTGTTTGAGAGGGAATTTCCAGTGTTGCATGGGGATGTTTGCTTGCCCTTGCAGGAAATGTGATTTACGTGCAGCAGCAGCCATCACCAGTATGATTACACAAAACCAGTTTGCAAATTTTGGAAAATTAGACATAGTAAAAATGTCATTAGGTGAGGGTTCACTCCAAAAGGGCATTTTTATTGAGAATGAATGATTTCTGTAGTGCATCTGTGCTTTTGCACATTTGGCATGAACTTGGCCTTATGTTGCCACATGGGTATATTGGTAAACATTCCTAATGTTTCTGTTGCAGGTATTTAAACTTAAACAATAGATCTGCAGTACAGACATACATGTATAGACCTTGAATAGGCTACCATAAGTGAGCTAGGCAGGTACAATATTCCACACAATAGTACTTATCCCTTCCCACCATATCAGGACACTGATTGAGTCTGAGCCCTGCCAAACTTGCCCCATTTTTTGCTCGCATTGTGACATACAACAGACAAGGGAGACATGGTCATTTGCCCTGGTGCTCTCTTAGATTTGATCATTAATCGCATATCCGTGAGGGTCAGTGGTTGACTAAACGCCTCGGTTGTGCACATGTTGTAGCAGAGGAACTCTGCTAGATCCAGACAGATCTGAGCTGTGGTGTCTGTGTCTCCAGCTTCTCACGACTGAGAATTAGAGCTTGACTGATACAGGGTTTTTGGATCCAATACCGATGTCAATAATTGAATGGCAAAATTTTCCAATTATCGGATGTATCTGCCAATAAACATCTTCCATTCAATCATCACGGATGAGTTGGTCTAGTGTGGAAACAACCACGGGTCACCTTTTCCCTCTTGCTCTCTTTTTCAGGACTTTAGTTGGTCAATCGCCGACTGCCCCAGTAAGCCAGATTGTGAAAAAGGTAATGACATGTTCTTGATTTTATATTTTCCACTGTTTGTTCAGGGCAGTCCCTCTCGTAATCGCCACGTGGTTTGCAGTTTTAGTAGATGCAATGGCTTCTGGGTTAAGAGTTTCCAAATCATAACACCCAGCAAACCCAGAGACACTGTTGAAGGTCAGCTGTTACCCCAGGCCTACGATGACCTATATTGTCTCAGGTGAACTAAGGGTATTCCCCACGTGGTTGTGTTTAATCTCTGGATTCACGCGAACAGCTTGCTTCTAACAATAAAATAACAGACTTCTTGCGTTTTTCCCCACACATGGTTTCCGCACTTGCCAAAATGGAAAATTGCTTCAAAAACCTTAGCACCCATTCCCTCCACTTCCAAGTATGAAGACCTCACACAACTTTAAAAAAAAAAACCATTTGATGTTTATCGTTTTTTGATGGTTAGATCCACAGTAAGTAATGAAATGACTGTCAGGTGATAAGTGATAACATGAAGTCTGGTTCAGCATCACTCACAGACGCCGATAAAGGAAGCCATTACCACTCCCAGACAACAGACACAGATAAAGGGAGCCATTACCACTCCCAGACAACAGACACAGATATTCATTTCCAAATAGAGAGGCACTTCCTTATTCAGAGATATGAATGCATGTTCATTCCAGAATTTGTTTCTGCCTCTATTACTTAACTGTCTCTAGCACAAACCAAATTCTTAGCAGAAACATGACGCATTCATTACAAGACAAGACAGTCTATCTTTCTGGTTCTCATTTGGAAAGTGTCTTTTGATCTTTGAATTAGTCAGAAAATGTACTAAAAGACTTTTTGTGCTGCAAGTGAGTGATAAAATTTGTGTGTGTGTGTGCGTGTGTTGTTTGTGCGTGCGTGTGTGTATGTTGTGTGTGTGTGTGTGTGTGTGTGTGCACATGTGTGTAAGAGTTGTGCATGGCCCTAAGTTTGCCCCTTTGTTCTGCCAGGCTACATCCTAGAGGGCTGCGAGTGTATCCGGTGTCCCAAAGGCCAGTACTGGCTGCTGAAACGGGGCCGTCCTACATGTGAGCGCTGCACGGGCCCCTGCACAGGTAACAAGGACAACGATGCCATGAGGAGTTCCCCAGATTTGTGCTTCATAATGATTTTTTTTTTTTTTTTTTGGTTATTAGTATGTATGATTTCCAAGCGCTAATCTCACAGACAAAGTTTCTTTCGGACACAGACATTCACTTCCAGATCCAGACAGGCACTTCCAGAAAGTCATTGTAATGGTTTAATCAGCAGTGCTAGCATTCAGAGATCAAAGTGACAAAAATAAATCTCCAATATTGAGTGATATTAGTGTAGGGAAACACAATAAATTATGTTTTTTTTTAACATAGATTAGCGGTATGGTTAATGTGTAACCAGATCGTCATGAAACTCAAGTTTAAGAGTTGATGGATGAAATGCTGATGTATGACCACAGGTCAATGTGTTTCTGTGCATTGACTCCTCTCACTATATGGTACACCCTGAGCAATTTTTATACAATGAGGTGCGCTGTTGGTGTTCATTTCATCCCAGCATGTTCATAGCCTCTGTGTGTGTCTCTGCAGGTGTGCACCTGACACAGAAGACCGACTGTTCCCACACAGAGAACCGCGTGTGCCATTGTGAAGTGGGCTTCTATTGTTTCAGCAGCGCCCAGTACACCTGCAGGAGGTGCAGGCCATGCCCCCTTGAAACCTTCTCTAATGTCACATCTTTAAAAGAAAACTGCCAGCCTTATACAGAGTAGGTACAAAACAACGGAGATGCTATGTCAACACAAAAATGACATGATGTAGACACAATGTAATTAAAAAAGCATACACAGTAATCTTACAGTAGTATGACTGTATCCAGAAAAAGCTATTAAAAGTAATGTAAACAATTTAAAATAATGCTAATTTTCTATCTACTGAGGATTAGTAGTACTTCCAGCTAAAGTTGTTTAGAAATGTTTAGAGAGGTTTTGTGCCTGTTTGTCCGTACTTCACTCCTGTTTTTCTGTGTGTATTCAGTCCTTGGCCTATGTGTGTGATTGCATTTGTATTCACTCCTGTCTGTGAAATATGTGCTTGCTAGTGCCTGTAAATTCATTTCTGTGCACATATGTGTGGTGTATTTCAGCTGCACCGGGCCTGGTATGACTGTGATTTCAGAGGGCACCAAAACCCAGGATCGAATGTGTGCTTACGCCAGCAGCAGTTCAGCTCCGACCACCAGCACAGTAGATCCAGAGAGTGAGGCCTTACCCACTGCGGAATTTCCCTCTCAAAGCATTTCAGTTCTACCCGGTATGTTTCCAACTATACGGAATGTCTCTGACAAATTCACATGAGCCATTTTAGTGAAGATTCCTTATCGATCCAGGCTGTATGATAAATGCTTTGGAATTCATCTCTGTTTGACTTGAAATTCATATTAGATGGTAGATTTTAAAAACAGTATTTTAAAAACACATTTTAGGTCTTGAGATTCTAAAAACATTCCTGGAGTGCTTTTGAATTTAGAAGTTAAAAATAATAATCCCAGATTCCCAGCAAGATAAAATCATTTTCAAGATAAAATAAAGCAGATACAGAAATAACGCAAACTAAAAAGGGTACAATAAAACGACAATGTACAGTACAGTAGTTGAACATTATGAACTCTCAACACCCTGTCCTTTAAAAGGAGCCACTTTTTCTCCACTTTTGCATTTCTTTTTTCTGCTGTGATGTAAATACAGTATACTGGGCTTCATTCTGTACCTTTGCATCTTTTCACTGTGGAAAAATAAAATAACTTGTGTGTGAGCGCTTACTTCTGTATTCACTCATTTGTGTGTGCTTACATGGGTATTCACTCTTTTGTGTGTGCTTACATGGGTATTCACTCTTTTGTGTGTGCTTACATGGGTATTCACTCTTTTGTGCGTGCTTACATGGGTATTCACTCTTTTGTGTGCTTACATGCGTATTCACTCATTTGTGTGTGCTTACATGCGTATTCACTCATTTGTGTGTGCTTATGTGTGATTTCACCTCTATGGAAAGGATATGCTGTTAAGCAATAAAAATACATTTAATGTGCATAAGAGACTCATCCTGTTTTTTTACTGATTCGTTTATGGTACAAATTGCACAGCAACACTGTAAATATGAGCAATTGCAATACCTAATTTTCCCACTAGATGACTGTCATACAATATGAAATTGCCTCATTTCACTGAATAGAGCGATCCGTACGTGCGGCACGGCTATATCACACTACGTTGATAGATATAGGCCAATAGACACCCATTGCTCGTTTCATTTTCTCGTATTCTCTATCCCCTTTACATTTGTATTCATGGTATGTCTTCTACCCCAAGACCTGGTGTCGTCTTCTGTACCCACTGGGCCTCTGCACAATGCCAACAACTACACTGAAGTGGTCCAAATTCCCATGCAACATTACCACCAACCATACCACTGGTCACTGATCTTTGTATGTGTACTACTGCTCGTTGTTGCCATGGCGAGCTCATTGAAGTGGTACCAGTGTCAGAGGCTGAAGGGGCTGCTGGAATACTGGGGTGAGTATTAGTGCTGGCACACTGACACACTGCTACCCATAAGCATACTGACACACTTTCACACCGATACACCTTCCCCGGAAGCTGACACACTGACACGCTGACGCAGTTTCACACAATGACACCGGCATTATGTGGCACACTTTCTTACCAGCATACCATGACTCCATTAGCGTGCTTTCAGGAAGTCTCACGTTCTTACAGAAGACAGAGAAAAGACAGCGATTCAAAGGAAATGCAAAGAAATGAACCGTAAAGCAGTCAAACAGGAGTGGCTGAGAAAGTACTGACGGGTTTCTTATTTTTTAGTTGTTCTGAGCCATGTATGTCCTAAAGGTGATAATAAAGATGTATTTTAGAATTTGAATGTGAACATTGGGAATTTCTACCCTTCAAATTAATACCAAATTCTAGTCCTAAAAATTTCTTTTTATTATTAAGGTACTGAGTAATTAATTAATTAACTTGTATAAGTAATTCATGTGGCTGAATGAAATTAATTTTTTTTTTTTTTTGTGTTATTTCTTTTCTTTTTTTTAAGGGTTGTCATTTCGGAAATGTGTAAGTATCTATCTTCCCCTACAAAAATAACTTATACATATGTATGCAGAACACATTTCAAAAAGCAAATTTTGTTTTATTGTGTAACATATGTAATATACCACGTTACCCAAAATAACTATAAGGCTTCAGGATGGCTGCACTGCCCTCCCCCAGCAGTAACAGCTCGTCTTTTGCACTGCTGACACCAATGTAACAGCCCTACGTTGCTTCTGACCACGGCACGATTCAAAACTCCAGTCTCCCATGGCAAAGGCAGCAAAGTTACTAGGTCACGAAAAGACCCATGGCTCTGAGCAAGGGTTCAGGATCGCTACACTATTTAGCCAGCAACTGTTAGGATCCAGCTGTGCAGTGTAACGGTGTTTCAGCAATTCCAGTTAATAAAAGTGTGCATGTCACAGCAATCTTTGTTTGACTAAAGTCATGCGAGAGTTATCCACAGTTGGAGTAATCAAAGGGACGTCAAATATCAGGTCGAAGGACATTGATACAATTTTTTAACTGATCAGCGTTTTTTATTTAATTTTTTATTATTATTATTATTGTTGGTTATTACTTATTAAAAAGGATTTGGTAGATTGCACAAGAGAGGCAGATAATAAGAATTGTCAACGATTTTTCTCTTGAGATCAACGAGTCATTGGCATCAACATCTTCTCAAACTTGTTGGTGGAACTTGATCTTGATTATGGATTATATCTCAAGGAATGGTATCTCTGATGACAGAATGAAGATTTACAAGATTTATCTTTTGATGTTTTCATTGGACATGGGAGAACCTTGGAAATTTGATCAGCATAGCATTTTGCATGTTGGATTATGATGGTACAAGGAAAAAATATAGAAAGACCAAGCTCGTAGTGTTTATATACTTTAAATATAAGTATTTTGCTGCAAGATTAGTAGAGTATTAGTATTAGTAGACTGCCACACAATTCAATTTTACAAACAGAAAATGTTTAATTTCTCAGGAAGTATTGCAACTCTGTGAAACTGATTTTTAACTATATAGATAACTAATGCATTGTTTCAGTTAAAATATGCAATAACAGTCATAGCACAGTAAATTCCCTGTGATTACGTTACACGCAGCTGCATGCTATGTCTGAATTGCTTTGTGGAACGTGGATTTAGAAAATGCCAGTCAGTGCTTGGCCTGAATGTGATGAATTCAATATGTTGATTTTTGTAGGAGATCCAGGGAAATGGAGCATGGCTGGGCAGCCTGACGTCTGAAAGGGCTCCCTGTGAGATTGAGACTGGAGGCGGTCCCAAGCTGGAAGGGGCGGGGCCAGTTCCGGATGGCAGGCAGCAGGTCACTGTAGAATATAGTGGAGGAGGGGAGAGTGTCAACAACACTGTAGGTGAGTGCTGTACTCTTTGTCACAATACCTACTGCACCCATGTGTATTTCTACTGCTTGCATCTCATTCTGCAGCTCCTCAAACTTAATCCTTAACAGAAAATACATTAAGATCAACAGTGATCACCAAATTATCAGCAATGCAGATTATTCTTTGCTTTACTGATGCTAAAAATACATTTTTGTATATATATATATCGATATATATCTCTCTATCTGACTCTCTACCACTTTAAACTTTAAACTGAAATAGATAGCAGTTTAGGTTAAAAAAAAAAAAAAAATCAGGAGAAACACTTTTGCCTTATCACCACAGTTGTTTTCTTTGGGTCACATCTGATGTTGACCCAAAGATGTTGGTTTTTTGGACATCGTGTTTAATGGTTCTGTCGTGACACCCTAGGAACCTTTCCGGTAAAAGGTCAGTTTTTTCTTCGGTTTCTCATTATAACCAACAATGCAACAATTAAACATGGTGGTCCATAAGTAGTTCCTGAATATTTCTGATCCCATATTGGTCATGATCTTTTAAATGGACTCAAGAAGTTCATAAAAACTATGTTACAGTACAGGGCGAGGGAACGGTTCATCTGACCTGTTGTAAAGCATTTACTTTTACTAAAGGTGTCTGATGTTTTTTTTCCCCTTCAGGGTCAATATACATCTACTCTCCAAGGATGGTAGTCCTGGGGGCCAACTCTGCAGAGCCGAGGGAGGAGCCTGGGGAGTCAGACGAGACGCAGGCCCTCACCGGCGCCCCTCAGCAGGAGTCCTGCATTGAGCCATCGGGGTGGGAGGGCCTGGGACGAGGGCCCGTGGGAGAGTGCATGCAGGAGAGCATGGAGCTGAGTTACCCTGTCCCGGTCACTGGTAAATGACCGCGCAAAAGCCAGAGCACGGAGGAGAGGAGGTGGAGGGCTTGGACCAGAGAGGCCAGCAAGGAGAGCAGTGACGTTTCCCTGGGACAAACCGGAGCTGGGGATGGATTGCAAACACTTTCTTAGTGTTAGTCTTAGAGTTAGTGCATATTGTTCCGCGTGTGAGCTGAAGACATTACTTTATGTCTTATAGCCCAGGTGGAAGCGAGTAGAGACTGGGACAGAGAAAAAGAGAGGATATGTACATTTATATATAAATATACATATAGTGGAGAGGAATTACGAATGGTTTCCTCCAATCATGTTGCCTTTAAGCCCAGGATGCTGCTTGTTAGCGACAGGCCGAGAGAACTCCTGTAAATTCCCACTGCCCCCAGCCAGGGCTGCGCTCTGCCAGATGTGAGCCCCGATATGGCACTGATCATTCTCTGCATTCATATCTTCATACATTGGATACTGCTCTGCTTGTACTGATATGGTGTAAGACATAGAGCTGTAAATGAAAGCTGTATAAATTTTATTTCCGCTTGACTTTGAGGAGTGTTAGGCCCATTGTAAAATGGGTACATAACATGCAGAACCAAAGTATTAATGTCAGCTTGTGCACTAAGATTGCTTAGCTGTAAATTCAGACATTGCTAAAGAATACCAATGATCTGTTTTTTACATTTTTTTTATACCAAGTGTAGGTTTCTTTGCAACAAAATGGTGAACATATAATAAATGTCCTGGACAGGCTATTCAGCTGTTGGAAACCAAGAAAGGAGTTTTTAAAAAAAAATAAATGTACAGGTATATTAACATGATTTAATTTGTTGTTAATGTACAAGGTGTAAATACACTCACCGGCCACTTTATTAGGTACACCTTGCTAGTACCGGGTTTAACCCCCTTTTGCCTTCAGAACTGCCTTAATTCTTTGTGGCATAGATTCAACAAGGTGCTGGAAACATTCCTCAGAGATTTTGGTCCATAT
>JAOYSI010015450.1:0-38084 GCA_025775065.1 Hiodon alosoides | reverse complement strand
CCCCCCCCCCCCCCCCCCCCCCCCCCCCCCCCCCCCCCCCCCCCCCCCCCCCCCCCCCCCCCCCCCCCCCCCACTAGACAAAGAAGGGAGTTTGCTAAAAAATAAAAATAAAAAAAGTGTAGCGACAGCAGGAGAAAACGCATTACTAACATCTAACATATTACTAACATCAGGCTTATGTAACACAACAGGTCACCCGCATTATTTTCAGATACAAAGCCTGTGTGTACGCAGAGCTTAATGTATGACATTATGAAAAACCCTAGCCAGACTTCATCTCTTCTGGCTGAATAGACAAACTTGGATACAAACCTTAGCTGGGGTAGAACTAGCATGATGGCCAGATTTTTTTGAAATTCAAAAAAGGTTTTGTTGGTATGACAGAATCAAATTAAGCATTGTAAAAGCAATTGAACAAAAAAAAAAAAAATATATATATATATATATATATATATATATATACAATACAATAAAACAACAACCCTCCCCCTTATCTCATTCATCCCGCCCTCCCTCTCAGTATTAACATAGGACAGGGGTGCACATGAGTGCCTGGTCTTTGTGCTCCAGTGCGTCTGTCTGTCTGTCTCTCTGTCTCTGTGACACACCGTCAGGCAGCCGCATTGGCCATTCATTTCGTTGAAAAATGAAAATGTGAAAGGTGAAATTTTAACAGGAAAAGAGTCTCTTTCTGTTTAAGCAGTCATTCATTCTTGTCCTAAAAGATTCAAAACATTTTTGATCTGTTAAAGAAAGCATACAAGTGTGAGATGCACAGTAAATAGAATTACTCCCAACCTAGAAGTTTCTCCTAGTTCTCCTGGTCTCGGTGTTCTGTCAGATGTTATTTCCAGAATGGTCTAACAATCTGTCGGTTATTATCAGTTTCGTTACTGTCACTTTCAACAATAAGAGCTTGCCCTTTCCTATATGCCGACCACACAATTACCCAACAAACTGTTTACCCACGTGTCAGTAAGCAGCTATCTCTTAATTGTATTTCCTTGTTGACCTTTTCGGTTCCGGACATTCTTTGGCACAGAATCTGTACTCTTTTGCTTGCTCATTACGCAAAAACAACGAACAACCCCAAATGAGGCGAAACCCTGACTGCCGGTTTTTATTGGCAGCCCGGGGGAACGTAGCGCGGCTTAATTACGAGGCCTAGATCTGAAAAGCATTTCTGGAATGAATGCGAATTAGAATGTTAAATTTAAATTGGAGCAGCAGCAGGTCAAACACGCCTTATCTGCCAATCAGCGTCCATCCTGATCCCTGTCGCTACACGACTATTTTATGCTGTACCTTTAGCACCGAGATGATCTTTTTTTTGGTAGCCTTCAAAATGTTATTTCTGAGCTCGCAAGTGTGGCTGTATACAGGGCTATCAGATGGGTAACGCATTCAGGCTCTTTTAAAATGTATTTATTAATTTTTCGGCCTGCTGAGGCTTCGAACGCGAATGATTGTTTGGAAAGCTGCTGTGACATTTCGCAGGACATCCCCAGAGCTGTGGGTGAGCAGGAGGACACGACAGAGATAGGAAGTAGAGAATTCAAATCCAATTATTAGTGTTCTGTTTATACTTTCGAAATTTTATTAACCTTTTGTGTGGATCTGTCAAGGGATTTTGTTTCACTGGGGGTGTTAATTTCTACCCACACGTTGATGGCAAAGATGGAACCAGCGTGGATGGGGTTGTTCTGAACTGAACAAGTAGCATTTTGAAGTCTGCTTCATCACCATGGTTCTTCATGATTATTTTAATTGTATTATCATTCCGGTCTGATTTCAATTCACCACACTAGTATGTAAAGAAATTCCTAAAACTAGCATTCAGTACTTATAGTGAAAGCTAGCTTTTATATTCCCAATTATGTATTGTATGCTACTCATCTTCATTTGGGATGACTTCATGGCTAAATGAAGTGTTCTCCTCTTCATATGCCTGGTTTCTGTAAACATAATTTTGTCTTCATGCAGGTAATACAGTAATAGTCCAAATAACTATGTTTCTCTCTTACTGTTGAGAACAACATGCATTTGTTATCGAATGATTCAGTCACATGACAGAGGGAATGTGTCTTAATGTGGCTAATCTTTGCTCTGATCAATAGCTCGCTCACGCAGAAATTTCATTATGCTTGGCCCTTTTGGATGGTTTTCACATTCGGATCGGTCACCTCAGAAGGAAACTGGAAAACCTGCTTCTTTTCAGGCACATTTCTTTAAGTGATCCTGAGGATGGGGTCAGCTTCGTTGCTAATCCACAACAGGGCCCCGGGACAGCTGCAGGGGTATTGGCTGATGCCCGAGAGGTGCAGTTTAGCACAAGGCTGAACCCTGTAGAATTTTGTCCAGGGTCAGATTTTTTTACCCCCACAAACAAAAACGTCAATCTGAAATCGATGGCACCTTGTAGTTTTTCCGATAAGAAAAGTGTGTGTCCTTGCCGTAAGCTACGTCATCTCTCTGTCGTCACTCCGTCGTCTCTCCATCATCTCTGTCATCTCTCCATCACTGGTAATCCTGCATCCCTTCATTCCCTGCTGCCCTCACCCAGCGGTCAAGCTCCTGCTTCCATCCATTGTGGTGCAGCGGTGTGCTGCACAGAGATATCAACAGGTGTGCAATATTGCTGGGTTTTGCGGGCAAAGCGCTCTGTGCCAGATGTCTGGATTCAAGGCCCCCTCCTGGCTGATTAATAGAGACTCACTGGCTTGGATCGTCCACCTGTTGTCAAAGCAGATAAATCGGCACCGAGATGACTCAGTGAAAACATCTCTTCCTGCCAAGCCATTTTTTATTTTTTGACGAGTCAGCGAAATTCTCTGATTAACGATTTCCCCCGATGCATGAATGATGGGCTCCTGTGACATTGGCACAGTGTTGCCTTGAAAATTCCATCCAAGCATCCAAAAAAAGGGCGTCAATAAAGTCGCTTGGATTCCGGAACTGAAATCCTACTGATTTGTTCTTTTCTTATTTTTTTAAGGTTTAGGTACATGGCCCTGTCAGCTGCAGTGAAGGGGCAGACGGGGCAAGCTGCTGTTGAGCACAATAATGTTGGGAGGATGAGCATCTGGGTAGCACATCCTCCCAAGCCCTCATTGGTATTCTGCTCTCTCCCTGTGTCTCTAGCACAATCTCGGGGGCTATTTGGAACATTACACTGCCGTTTCTGCATAGTCGGAGGGTTTGAAGTATTAGCCTAAAGAAATAGCTTACATCGGGATCACACCTTTTCCTTGGGGTAATTTTTAAACTCAAAGAGGACCTTTCTAGTAGTCATTTGTGTAATTGTTTTTCTAATTTCAGTTTGCATTGTGCTATTAACACTAGCGGAGTCTTTCGGGTCATTGGCCCTGTGGAATAGTTTAAATGGAATGGCATAATTCTCAAGATCTTCTTTTCTTTCTCCTGCTTCGAATAATGTGTAGCCTTGTTTAGTTAGCATGAATAGGGCTTGTCAACACAGAGCCCTGTAATTAGCTTAGAGCTGCTGCAATAACAACAGACCATGGCAGCCTGTGTTTAATTCTGCGACGGAAAGGTTGTAAAGGATATTAACTTTTTCTTAAATGACATGCATTCTTTTGGCCTGTCAATCATTGGAGGGGGGTGGTGGGGTGGTTGTGTTAAAAAAGCTGTGAAGCACATTAGCCAACGCTTGGAATAAATTAGTTTCTATTTAGTTCTAAATTAATTATTTCCGCCTCAAGTCAATTCAGACAACTTTACCTGAGATTCTACTTGAACTTATAAGACCCTGTTGACAATAATGGCCAAAAATCAAAAAGGCCCAGGAGGAGGTCTGTATGAGAGGCAATCAGCGGTATGGCTATGGTTAATCTATTGAACCTCGTTTCAAGTGGGATTATCGATGCTCTCACACCCAATCGCTTAATCATTTCTTGGCATAAAAACTCTGGAAAAAATCAGGCATTAAAATATGTATCTCCAAATTCAGACAAAAGTCTTAGACTTAATTTACTGAGCCTTCAGTGCAGATATTCCTAAAGTTACAATATCACATGCCAAGCAAAAGGGCAGAGAGTCTTCTGAAAAGCAGATTGTTTAATTATTCTAATAATAGTCTAATAATAATAATTACTATACACACAATGAATGCCCGTTAACTTATCAGATTTCATGATAAGATATTTAAAAATTGATAACACAGTTGTTTTCTTAAATGAATGCAGGGTTCTGTTCTTAAACTATGAGGTGTCAGATTCCCAGATTCTACATGTCAGTAGGGATGGGTTGTGTCAGTGTGCACAACATTCGTTGGTTGAATGAACGTTGATTTCTCATCATTCTTCAAATCTTGGGGGGGGAGCAAGCAAGCAACTATACTATCAGTATGATATTATGAGAGTAGATAACAGAGCTCACCGTAGGAGGGAGATGCCCTTGATTATGGGGTATATCAGGTACCAGAAAGCCAGGGTCCCACTTGGTTTAACCAGTGTATTAGGTTAAAAAAAAAGGGGGGGTGGGAGAGTCGTCTTTTTTCTTTTCTTTAAATTTTCTATGTAATTTCAAAGATCTTTTTGGACTACTTACTTATTAATAAATTATAGTGATTTAACTGTAAATCTAGTGTAGGTAAGTATAAGATTGGTAGACACTATACTGCAAAGATTCACTGGGGAGACTTATTTTTCTAAACACACAAATAGATTTATTTTTCTCATTTAGTGTTTAATAATTTTTGTATTTTGGCTGACATTGATATTTATACGGCTGTCGTGTTTTGTTAGTATCTGTAGAAGAAAGGGTTAAATCCCCACTACGCCATCTCTTCTAAGAGCTAAAGGGGCGGGGTCTATTCGCACATTGCAATTTGCAGTTTGTTGGGCTGGGAGCAGTTTACGTTGAAAGGCAGTCTGGAAGGAGTACTATAGTAATGAACTACAACATTGGTATGAGATACAATGTTCCTGTTTTAGAAACAACCAGAAACTCACCACTACAGACCCAACTCCGGGATTATGCCAAGCGCAGAAACCACTGTGGATAAAAGTTTATCAGAAGTGGATAAATACTATCTTTTTGTAAGGAACGAAATGGTAAATGACAGTCCCCTACTCACGCTGTTGATTTTAGATAGTTGAACTGCATTCGGTTTGCCAATTGTTGGCTAGCTGTAATTCCTGCCGAATCGCAGGTTTTATGTATTGCACTGTTTATGCATTGTACTTGTTTAAAAGATAAACGGTTGGCGTTGTCTTTGTAATGGTATGGGATTATTTTAGCTGCTACTGCTTGGCGCTCCTCGGGACTCGATTAGTCAAACATATTTAAATTTGGTCTAATTTTACTAGTCTTATATATAAATGTTTTTGAAAATACTTTTTCACATTTTGGCACGCTTCCAGACTTAATTCCACAACGCGCTCCTTTTAATTTAGCTAACACATTGTTTGTCAGAGCAGGTCTTTTTATTTTCTTATTCCATTGTTTGCAGTCAAATACGGTTATGCATATCCTTGTGGTTCCCTTAACGTATTCTTTTTCAGTTTCTTCCTATCCCATTAATGTTACTGGTTATGCAAGTACTGAAGCAGTCTAAATATTCCAAAGCGCTCATTGAGTCAGCCATTCCGATACAGTGAGTTCGACGTGTAAATTGGAGCTTACAAAATCTAATAAAGCGCAAAGAACGCGTACCGATTAGCATTTGCGTTTGGATAATCTAGGTCGAGTGAACATTCCAAAATAAGCGTCTGTCGTTTTAAACAATGTAAGTGTGCTACAGAGGGTTTCGTCGTTTTCTGTTGTGATTTGCAGCATATGTTAACGTGCGCGTAACTATTTTGCTGGTTGGTCACAGAGTCCATATTTGCGGTTAAATTGTTGCTACTTAAGTGAAAATAGGCGATCGAACTGTTTTGTTGTAGTACTGTCAACAGGGTCGCTAGGTAAATCATAAACCGGCACAAATGGACGAATGGCAATATTCATTTGAAGATTAAACATCTATTTAACGCAATTAATACAGTGCATATCAGGGACATGTTAATTTCACGTAACGCTATATCTAATACATCGCTATTCCAAAATGCGTAAAGGCGTGGTTGTGTTAAAACCAAAAACTCGTCCATCTGGTTAGGCAAGTTGTCGAGCTGCTGGCTCGTTATGCCTCCCCGGAAGACGTTGACTCGCCTGCCTCTGCCAGGCACGTGTCCAGTGGAAACTGTTGAACATTGAGAAACGATGTTTACGTTACTGACAAGCAGAAAGTTCCGTTAAAGTAATGCTAAAGTTTTCTGGCAATTGATATTGCTCCTCCCTATGGATAAACTTGCATTATAATTTAAATGTTTTTCGGGTTGTTTATGTAAACACACCGCAGCGTCACAGTGTTACACATTTCAGATTATGGATGAGTTGTAATTAGTGTGAATATTTTGAGAAGTACAACGTGACAGTAAACAGAGGGACAGGTCTAATTTGAAACAGTAAAGGAGGGCGAGGGAAGCTGTTTAAACCACGAAGACACAAGGGAAGATTTCAAAGCATTCATTCCCAGGAGCTAGTATGAGGACAAAGGTGAAATGATTGTCTGGAGTTTAATTATCTCTCTCATAATTGGCTGTTTTGGAAATTGACCAGTCATGTCCTTTTTTGAACCCTGTATGCTTAAATGTGAAATATATTCTTTTTTCTATGTTTAATTGCATTTTTATTTTGGGTGGTGTTTATCACCTATTATCATATATATTTTATATTTCAGAGAAAAAACGTTCAGGAAATGTGTACATTCTAGTATGCTTGACACGCTGGAGGTAAGGTGGTGATGTAATATTCCGACTGCAGCGTTTTGGTCAGCAGATGCTTTGGTACAGTTGTCCGTTTATTACAGATCTGCCTACTTTTTCCCCAGGCCACGTAAATGTCCCGGATTGAACTTCAGTCTTAATTGATCACTCATGCTGCATCTCAGACCCCCCCCCACCACCGCCCAACAGTGCTGCAGTATTCCAGAATATTAGTAGAAAGGTCACATGTGAGCCGTGATGTTAATGGGTTCCACTTCACTAAATTTACCGCCGTGACTACTTAATTGCTTACCAACAGTAGAAGGAGCCTAGCATGGATGCTAGTTATCTGTGTCATGCTTGTTTAAATTTAAAAGCTTTGTGGCGAGCTACAAATTGCTGTGCACTAATAACATTTCAAGGTTTTTATTTGGATTTGAATTTGAAAAACCAGTCATTTTCATAATTTCAATATCAATGTCTCAATGGCATTTGTACAGGCCCCATAATACTGATATATTTAATACTTTCTATTTTCCATGGAAAATATAAAAGGATTTTATTTATTATTCACATTTGTGATTTATTTTATTCTGTGACCATCACTGAAATCTTCAAAATAACAATGCTGTTTGTATGTGTGTGTGGCTGACATTTGTAACTTGTTAACCAGAATTCCAACTCCTTTTAATGTTCATTGGCAGAACAGAAGGCTGTTATATTTTGTTGACTAAAAATGAAAGATGAGGCATTAAGTTTGAGGAGTCTACCAAATTCTTATATTAATCAGTGTACCCTAGTCCCAGATATGTTTCCTTGTGCAGGCAAAGCCTAATTGATGATGTTTTTTGAAATAACACCTCAGGGTGAATTGTATTGCTGCCAATTGTTTTTCCCCTGCTGTTATCAGGGGAAGGCAAGATTGTGAGGATTACTACACAAAAAAGCAGGCGTGATTGACCCCTTCCCTTCTGTGTCGGTTGGTATTACCACTGTCTTTATAGGGTCTTCATAAAAATATTCTAAGGAATCTTGTCGCTGTTAATCTCTTCTAAAGTTAGAACCGGCAAAATAAATCGCAAAAAGTATTTCTGTGTCGTGCTCTTTCCCCATTTTTATTGTCTAAGTTGGATTAATTATAATTAATTCAGTACTTACTAAAAATTGCAGGAATTTGTCCCTCCAAGGACAGAGGGACCAGCCACTGGCTTAGAATGCCTTTTATGCCTGTTGTTAGCAAAGTGGTTTTGTGAGCTGTATTTCAGAATGATGTTTTCAGAATGAAAACAAGGATAAATCCATTTTGCAAGTGTTGGAAAAATTTGGCAGATGTCACAGTTGGTGGCCAATTGAATTAAAAAGAAACTGATACAATTAGTTAATGTTGTAATGCACTTCAACAAACACGTTGGACACGTTTTGGTAGTGTTGTGCCCAGTGTTCTACAGTTATCGGTTGTCATGGTAACCGAAGAATTCTCTTCACAGTTTACAGTACCCTGTGCCTCTCTGATATCTCTGTGTTTGTATGAATTATGCTTAAAGATTGCTTATTTGCTCATTTGATTTCTTTTCAACTTTCTGTAAGACTTGCAAGTTGCTGACCCTGTTGTCAGTGTGATCCGCGGGTTACAAATTCCACCACATTCATCTGAATTTTGGATTTGTGTGTGTGGCTGGGCATTGTGATGGCACAACTGGTGTTTCCCTGTAAGCTGCTGACCAGCCAGCACACAGAGCTCCTCAACACACAAGCGTTATCTCCCTTCCCTATCTGCTGGGGCACATCCAGTCCTTTTGGAAGAATCTAATATTGCACAGTCAAGATATGATTAAGCTGGCAACAGTATATTTGTTTTGGAAGAACAACATCGATCAAACTGAGTTAACGTTTTGGTGATGGCTCCTGTGTTTAAATTTGAAGGGTTAATTCTTTCACCCACCTCAAGTAAAATTACTGCCCCACTTTTTTGTAGCACCTGGCTCATATTGGACTTTCCTTGTCTGTATGACAGGAGCTAGGGGATTAGGATTGGCACGCTAAGCCTTTGCAAACTGGCTCATCGCAGAGTTAACAGTGACATGGAGTAAAACTGAACGGATTTAGGTTTAATCCCGGCCCTCCGCCCACTAGAAACCAAAAACAGGAATATATATATAATATATATATATATATATCTTTTTTTTTTTGTATAAGCAAGTTCTTCTCTTTTCTGCTGATTTACTAACGTGCATGCCAAGTCATTTTGGTTTTCGTCCTCTGTCCTGTGCATTGAGGTGTCTCCAGGTGTGATCCCCAGGATGTGCCTGGTCACTGCATGTTTTTCTGAACAGGCAGAGTATGATTTCGCGACTTTTCTGAAGATCTCTGTCAATAGCTTTTTCAGATGACCCTTTGTAAGTTTTACATGTTTGTCCATGGATAGTGAATCACCAAATAGCGAATCAGTTGTGTTGGATGATTTACAATGGAGATGAGATGAAACCCAGATTTCCCTCCAGGGCCTCCTTTGTGAAGTTGTGCTTGAGTCGCCTAGAGAAGATTGAGCGCCACACCCTCACTGTTTTCCTGTGTAGAAAAACGATCTGCTCCATTTCTCATGAGATTAACAAAAGGAGTATTTTCCGGCAGGCGGGCCTTGAGTCTCTAATTAACCTGTTCTCTGGTGGCTGCGTTTCTCTTCTAACGCACACTGCTTTTGGGTGAGGTTCACCACTGTTGAACTGCTGCTGTTTGAGATTAAGGTGATGAATATTCAGTGTAACTGGGGTGGCTACACTTCATTAAATGCCAATACAAGCTTGGCAGTTAATTTTTTAAATCAAATTTCAATTTAAAATAATTTTTTAAACTGTTTAAAGTCTGATTTATGACTGATAACGCGAGTGTATGGATGCACAAACAGGGTTTTGAACTATATGCGATCGCCCCCCTGTGTCACCCCGTCATGTCATGGTGGCTGGACCCAGTTTATTTGCTCTGATACTCACTATTGGTGAGTAGTTGATGAGCATGTGCTTAGGGAACACACTGAAAAAGTAGTTAAGAAAACTCTTAAAATGGCATTGGACGGAAATCATTTAAAAATATAATTATTGCACAGTCGGAGGAAGAAAGTCTCTGGTTTGAAATTTCTGCACAAGTTAACCCGGCAGGTGTTCATTTCGAACCCTGGTGTTGTGTGCCTTTTTTAATCTACTCTAAAGCACACTGTAAAAAGTAGTTGCTGTGTCGTGTGTGTCGAGAGGTTTTCAAGGTTCTGGCATTCATCGATCAGAAAAATGTCTATTCAAGCTTTGATGAATGCTTCAGGCCTGGTGCCAAAGCTGTCCGGGTTTAACCAGTGCTGCTGTTTGAGGTTTTGTCATGACGATGACACTTAAATCATGGGCTCAAATGTATTGGTTGCATGATGGCTATTTGGGATGGTTTAGGGACAAGTAACACTCAAACCCGATCATGTTCTACTAACAATGTTGGGGGGGGTGGTGTAAGCGCAGTTGGATGACACCAAAGTACAAAGTAACAGTAATGTGAAGACGATGTTGGGTCAGGAGAAGTGAAACTGAATGCAGAACTTTCGTTTCACTTTCATGCACCAGGTCAGGAATGCTGCCGATTTAACAGTGGTCAGAAGCCCTCTGATAGATCAGCCTTGTTTCTGTACGGCTGTCTTCCAGTTTAGCTTTTCTGGCCAGAAACTTGTGTGGCTTTACCACGCTTAATTCACTTAAGGCGTTCACATTATGCCTCCGGTAGCCTGCTCTATTGTTCAGTCATTGTTCAGTTTGACTTCTCTTATTGCTATCCGTAAATAGTGTGTGTGTGTGATTGCCTAACCCAAAAACCATACATGTTAACGCTCCAGTTACTATTAATATCGGTTTCATCACATTAACTCTAAAGCCTTTCTGCACTTTTATAGGATTACAAGGGCTCATCTTTTATGTTGGCATCGGTGGTAATATTGGAGAGAAATATTTCATTTCTTTGCCCTTACCGTTGGGCAAGACTGACCGAAGGTTCGGTAATTGAAAGTTTACAGCATTAAAGCAAGAAGGAATTTAATCTATCCAGGGAACGGAGAGGAGTGGAATGAATGGAAAAGTTTATTTATATTCCGGGCCTTTTTATATATGCAAAAAATAACCTTGCTGGTGAGCTTTCCAGGGCTTATGTATTGCTTGCCCTCTCCCTCTACAGAGAAAATATATTGCATTAATCAGATATGCTTAGATCTGATTAATGTTCAGGGTTAATGTGTGTTCCTTTAGGGAACAGTTGATACAATGCAAACGGGACGCACACGGTGTAATTGGTGTATAAACAAGCTGTATTGATTGATGGGTCTCCATTATTATCTTTGATGGAGTTGAAGTTCAGGATAGGCTATTACATAAAACACCATTGCATAACGACACATTGATTTACATGGGACGGGCCTAATGCTTCCCTCCAGTTATCTGAGAGCTCGGGGTCTGAGATGGGGGCTAACCAAACTGGTGAAGGGCTGTACTTGTATGATGTAATGAAACGGTATAAGTGCAGTAAGCAGATCTGATGAGATGAACCGACAGCGGTTAGTACTAGTCTCTCCTCCCCCCCACCAGGAAACGGGCAGGTCTGTTCATTGTCTGGGATGTCGGGTCCCTTCTCATCTTCTGGATCTCGTTTCGACGTTCGCTTTCAAATATGAAATATGAACCATACGTGAAATTCCAGGGCCTCTGTTGCTAATTCAAATTTAACTCCTCAAACTGTGGGAGGTTAGGCTCTAGAGCACTGGACTTGATTATTAGCACTTAATTATTTGTTGTCCAGTGCTAGCAGTAATATTAGCGACTCTCCTCACAGTTCCCGTGGCTCTACGGCTGTGTTTGGTAGTTTGTAGCCGGTCCCTCTGGTCCTCCTCCAACAAGCGCCTTTCTCCGTTCTCCCGGTTCCGCAAGCTTCGCTCAGCACTGAGAGAGGAGCTTTGTGTGAATCCAGTTCCAGCGGCCTCCAGAGAAACACCAGCCTACTGTTTGTCGGGTGTTGGAACCGGAGACAATCCGTTCTCTGACAGATAGGGTGTTACTGCTGCTCTTCCAGGACTGTATTGGAGGGAGGGAGAGGGAGAGGGAGGGGGAGGGGAGCCCCCATTCGCTACCAATTTTGCTCTGTTTTTTGATAGGGCCTTTGCTATACTTTCCCTCTGTAATTATTACCCTCCTGAGAGAATGCTCACCATTGATACATTTGTTTCTAGGGAAACTATTGAATCTGGAATTCTCCTATTATTGCACTTGAGGTGGCTTGACCTGTTGTGACCCTTTGATGTATTTTAAAATGTGAAGGCAGCAACTTAACCTTTTTGCCAATGGTGTGAGGGCAAAGTTTGATTCATTCATTGCTGAATTACTTGTGCTCGCTCTCTCTTGATGTGTTTGCTGAGTTTGTGGCGTTTTGGTCATGTCCAGGTATCCTTTTGCAGCACTGCTTAATAAAGTGCTTTTGAATTACCCTGGGCGGCTGTGGGGGTCTCTGTGCACCAAGTGAGCAACTTTGCTCAAGCTACCTGCGAAGGCTTGAAGTTAGCCACCAGGTGTTTTAAGAGTTTAGGGGAAGTGGTGTTTATAATAAAAAGGTGCCAAATTGCAGCTTTAAGTTGGTGTTAAAGAGTAAGGGCATGTAGAGTATGATTCTGATTCTGGCTAATTCTTTCAGGTTTTATATGTAGCTGCAAGTACAGTAGTGCTCCGTGTTTGTTTAAAAAATACAGGTGAAATATCATTTTGCTACTGCATAATAGCAGTATATGGATTCAGGAACTGGTCAGGTTAAGTTGCCTAAGCGCTTCTATGGGTGGTGTCTATGTGTCAGATCAAATTCCTTTTCAAGTCAGTTATTGGTGGTCTAATTACCTTATGTAAGTGGCACTGTTGCTATGGTCTCAGTTCTTGAAAGCTTGGCTAACTTTCTGTTCAAACATGGTCTCGATTTTTGTTACACCTTGTTTCATACGCCTTTGTGCAGGAGAAACCGGGTGGTCATTAGTAGTTTATACGGAGTATTAGAGGGGGGTGCCATCTTGAATGGTTAACCTCTTGACCTTTAACCTAAATGGATTGAAATGTGTACTTTGGATTGCATTTCCTCATGTTATTGGGGAATAACATAAGGAAATGCATTTCCTGGTTGTGAAACTTGTTTTTAACATGCCCAGTTACAAAATGGCTGCCGGTTTTCTTGGGGTTTCCACCACTTGGTTAAAAAGGGCAACTAAACTGTGCTGCTCTGGGAAATTTCTTCTTGTGAAGAAGACTTCTATAGTTTTTCAATTGGCGGTCTGTCCAGCTGTAGTCTTCCCAAATCCCATGACTTTTGGATGTCTTTCATGACAAGATTTTTGCATGACGAGATTATTGAATTCTGATTATCTTGTGAGTTTCTTTATTATATTCTCCCCTCACCCTTTGTAACTGTCTAAAAGGATAATCCTTCGCTAATGTCGTCCTTCCAGAATTAAAAGATTGGTTTGTTAAACTTGTACTGGATTATTTTAGGTCAACTGGAAAAAGTCCCTTCCCAGCTTGTATCGTGACACGTTTGAGAAATGAGGTGTGTAATGCGGGTAAATGAGATATGTGCTGTTTAATTCTGTTTAATGGAATTTGTGCTGTTTAATGATGTGAAATGGGATCTGGGGGTGGGAGGTTTGGGCACCCTTCCCAGCAGTTTTTGCATTCCTTCAACCCTTTGATACTGCTGTTTCCGAGCTTTTGGCCCGCAGTATTTATTATCTTAATACTGGTGTTCCTCGGATAATTGTCTCGCTTGAATACTTGCAGTCTAATAAACAATTTCCCTGTTGTTCATGTGAGGGAAAAGCACCTTATCTTCCATTGGGAATCCACCTCTGCAGCATTTAATGTGAAAAAGTGACGGTGGTGTTTTTGTGTCGTGGCAGGTTATTCTGGTTCTTTGAGCATAAGAATGTGTCCTATATACATGTCTGGATGTGTACATCGACTGTATGGGGCAAACACGGAAACCAGTTTAACAACCTGTTACAGTCCCAGTCAGAATGTCTGTTGACTGACCGATACCTGATGTGCCTTTTTCTTGTCCTTATTTAGGCTGTGCGTGTGCGTGTGCGTGTGCGTGTGCGTGTGCGTGTGCGTGTGCGTGTGCGTGTGCGTGTGTGTGTGCGCTCTCTCTCACCTACTAAAGTAAACAGAGAAGAAAGTGTGTGAAGGGTGGCAGAGTATGATGTGGGCTTTTAGGGTTGTAAGGAACTCTGGTCTTAATGTTAGTGTTTCACAAGTCTGTTGTGATGCTCCTGTAGTTTTGGTTACATGCTACATTGCAGCCCTGGGCAAGCTGAGTGGATCCCGGTGACTTTAAAAAAAATTTAAAAAACGCCCCCATGAATCAGAATCTGGGACTTTTCACCCCAGACGGCTTCTCGTGGGCTACTGGTGAGTTTTATAAAGAGGGGATCTTGTGTTTTTTGTCTGTCGTCTTATAGAAGGCTTAGGGTTTTGTTTATCACTTCAGATTTGAAAGCCATGTTCAGTTTAAGCAGTGCCCTGTTGGTTGGCCTACCTCGTAACGTTGCCTCAGTGTTCTGGTCTCAGTGTTCTCAGTCATGTGATTAATGCCATGTAGGTGGTTTAAAACAAGCTTTCCTCTTTGTTTCATTCTCAGTTGTAAAACCCCAGCACCGAGACCCACCTCACTGTGGGTCTCATGGCTCAGTATTCATTATAAATCCAAAAATGTTTGAACAAAAAATTAACTCAATCCCGCCCACATATAAACCACCCTCTCCTGCTCTTGTGTAATGTGACCGGTTTCCCCATTTTCAATGTTTTTTTTTCCCCAGAGCAGTGAAATGTATCAGGCAATATCTCTAATCCCTAATCCGCAGGCCCGGGATGTAGAGAGGTGTTGTAATCCAGCGACTGGCTGTTGCCAAGTGTATCAACATGTGAGAAGGGAAAGTGAACCTAGGTAAATGGGCCTTTTAAATGCTCTTCAAAGAGCCAACCCTAAGCAAAAAACCCAGACAATAAGAGGGTAGTGAATTTAGAGTAATTTCTGCGGTCTAATATCAACTCCCTTGGATCTGCCTACATGATATCGGAGAGAATTTGTTTGCCTCTTATCTACGTTCCCCCACTGTCATCTGTTTGTCAGGTGGAAGTGGAACAAACAAAATAACGGCGTGTTTTGTTGACATGGTTCGATTAAAAAAAAAAAAGGTTACAGGTTGGTGATATAAGGAGCGTTGTTCTTGTCCTGAAAAACAACAACTACACAGAAAGGAGTACACATCCTTGTCCAAACCAGTGATTAACCTTGAGTGTAATCGTGTCGGACAAGCCAGATCTTTGGTCGCTATTAAATTGCATAGCATGAATAAAAATGTTTCTGCTAAAATCTTTGAAGCATTTAAATAATGTGAAAATATATATTTGGATGTGCTAGTCCCTGTTCACCAACGGGACGCACTCACCAATGACAAATTTTAATGATTTTTCAGTTTTGCCAATTGTATTACATTTTTTGGTTACTGCAATTAGTAATGAATATTGAAACCGGATGTCAACAAGTTTTTGATATATCAGGTATGCAATGACATATGCTATATTAAAAATACATTTACTGCTTTTTCTTAAAGTATTCTTACAAAGTATTCTCGGATGCACAGGCTGAGCGGGCATTGTCAGAAAATAAATCCCCTTTTGCTTTTCAGTGAGCAGGAATCTGGTCATGCTCACTAGTTTATTTTAAATCCGGGCCCGTTACGTGGTTTTGAAGTGGCCAAAGGTGAGACGGGAACAGGCCGCCCTTTGTGTGTCCATTTAGGCTCTAATGCACGGGTAATCTGACTGGCCTTAATAGATGGCTTTTCAGCAAGTTTTCAGAGAGGGAAAAGAACGGACTTTGCTCTGGCAGTAAGTTTTCTGCAGATGGCAGCGAAGTGTACTGGTAGTGGGTTTGTAGGGCATTCCACCTCCACCGTTCTGAAGCCTGCTGATGTGCACGCGCGCACCGACACACAGTTTTCATCACAGTCATAAATAATGCATGGTCGTGTGGCTGAACCTGTGTTGTCCTGCACTTAGTTTCCTGTTGTAAAACGCTAACACTGCTGTACGCACAGTCACGCGCTGCTCCCGGCTGCTGCCGTATGCTGCGTTGTCAGCGCTGCGTCTCCCTTCTGGAGCCTCCCTTTTGGTGGTGCGTTCCCCTAAGGCTGCTGGAGCCATTGCGGGCGGCCCAGTGTGCGTAGAGATCTGGCGTGAAGCGGAACCCCCCGTCCCTGATGCGCAGGCACACCGTGGGTAGCGATGGGGATGATTCCACCCTAAGGACGCGCTGGTGCGCGGTGCCCTCGTGTGGACTCGCTGTGGACAGGAAAGCCTTCACATGTGGCGCATTGTCTGTAGGCCCATGGCCTCATTCCTCGTTCCCCATTCGCTGGTGTCTGGGCTAGATGTAGTCGCTTTGGTTAACTTGGTGTAAAAATGTAACTCCAGCTGCATTAAACAGTGTGGACGATGCGTATTCATGATCTCCATGGGAAAGGCTTTCTTTAAAGCCAGGCATGGAAGGCAATTGTGTTGTATCAGCGGTACAGCCCTGTTTCTGGTGAGCCGGTTTCTGAGGGTACGCACCGCATTGACGCACTGTGATCTCCTGATCACTTCAACTATGTTCACGCTCATCTCATCCGTTCTCAGGAACAGCAGTCTGTCTGCACATTTAACATGCCAAATGGAATATAAATAAATTGTCTTGTCTTGTGATAAACTGTAACTGGTCTTATAGCAAGATTACTACTGAAATTGTAAACCTGGAAGTCTAGAACAGACCCAGTTTCTCTTCCTCTCTTCCATTCTGTCAGTTTGTGTACGCCCCAGTGAATCGCTGTGTCGCAGTTTCCGTGGTGACAGCTTCTTCAGATGTGGTGGGTTAAAGAGTGACAGTTGTTGCCCAGCCCTGGCACCTTTTTATCTCCTGGCTTGTGTCTGACAGTAACGTGAATAGGTCACCCCCGGTTGAATCCATTAATTACCTCAAGTGACACTGCCTCTATGTCTGCCTTTCGCAAGACAAGGAAGGGGACTGATATTGAGAAATCTTTCATTCTAAAAACATTTGCTTTTCTAACAGTCTGATATCGTTGCCTGCACTAGACAGAAATGGGGTTGTCTTTTGAATTTGTCAATATCGTGGCAGCGAGCGACGCTAAGCTATTTAAAACGGTGGTTTAAATTAGCTTTGACTACTTACCATTGATGCAGAGTGTGAATGGTTTAAATGCTGCTGCAACATGATTGTATTCATGGGTTCAGGAATAAGCAACTCTAACTAATACACACAGAGGGCACAAGCAGGGCTGTGGCCTGCAGCTGGCTCTTGGAATGTTGGTTAATGCTTGGCTGAATGAGCAATAGCGTCTTATGAAACCAGCAGACGACATGCAGGAATTTAAAGAGATGGTGTTGCTGCACGGCGGGCTGAAGAATGCAGCTGTAAGAGAGGCGTTTCTGGAGAACTGAGCAGCTGAAGATGCTGCCTTTTTCCCCCCCCCGCACCAGGAATCATTGTCTTGAGCGTTGAAATTGCATCAGACTGTTGGCAGAGTGACATCATGTCATCCATGACCTCGTTATTGAAAGACCTTAACTGAGTGACCTTGGTGCAGATGTGACTGTGACTGTTTAACAGATGTCACTGAGCGGCTCCAAGGTTTGCGATCCTGCAAACAATTAGTTTAGATTTTAAATGATGCGGGCTATTTCCTATGCGTTTAGGCGTTGTGATAACCGGATGATGTCTTTTCCATCAGCCAATATGTTGCAGCCAAGTATTCTTAACATAATGAGAGCGCTGGGATTGCAGCGATTTCAGTGCACATGTCAAGTCAATGTACTGTGAAAGGGCCATGCTCGGGGGGATTTCTGTCATCTGATCACAGGGCACAAAGACATGCTTATTTCTCTCAATTCACAGTTTTGCCTCAGTTTGAATCGGATGGACAATCAGTTTCAGCACATTTTTGGGCGGTAGTTCCTCTTTACGTCGGTGTGTTACCGGTTTTGTTATAATTTATAAGTGCAGCCCTTACGAGGAACATTCAAGGTCTGTTAAAACTGTGAGGGATATTCTTGGTAGTGTTATTTAAGGGCAGTTAAATTAAGATAAATTATGTATTGGAATATAAAAGCAAAACCAGTTTTTCTGTCTGTGGCCCATTTGTCTTTTAACCAGTTTGTCCCAAAATCCTTGAAGCAAGCAGATGACTCATGTGTTAACCAACCAAGCCAAATAATAGGCTGCTCTGTCAAGCGGCCCAGTAAATATATCTTTGAATGGGTTGTGCATTTATTCTGTGAGATATGTGCTCCTTCCTAAAAATAAAATGATTTATAATAAATAGTTTAGGACTGAGAGCAGTAGGCAGTTTCTCACCAACGTTGGTTTGTGGAAAACCACCCCCCCACAAGCTCATACCTTTCATACCTGATCAATGAAATGCTGAAGAAAAGCTGAATGTTCTCTGATTCCGGGAACCACAGCCTGTCAGGTCTGTCGTCCGGGGAGACGCTCTGCTGCAAATTCTCTGTGACATTATGATGTCTTTATTTGAAAAGTCTTTAGACATCTTTTGTGACATCTTTCGTGACATCTTTATGTAATCTTTTTTTCTTTTCTTTTTTTGAGGAAAAAAATTGCTTTTTAAAATTCGGGGTATCTACAGATGCCGTCCCGTGGGAAGGATCCAGCTCTGTATTTTCAGGTTCCTGGAAAATTACCAATTCCTGTCCACCCTACAGTGGTGGTTCTGGTTCCCTCTGGCTTTTTATTATTGTCCGACTTTCTGAAACCGGCGGTTTCCTGTCAGGGCAGTGTTCCTCCTCAAGCCAGTTTGCACAGTTACTCAGCATGGAAGGACATTGGAGTTATTTGACTCCATTGCCGGCGAGAGAGTGAGCTTAGCTTCTTTACATTGCCCTTGCAGATTGCGTAAGTGATCAGGCTTTGCATGCATCCTTTCCTGTCACACTTTTTCAGAGAAGGGCTGACTTTGCTTTTGTAACGGGCCTGCAGATTGAATACATTATACATGAGTACAAGCTTGGCACAGGAGTGCTTAAACTGAGCGTGTGTCATGGGAGATGAGTTAAACATAGTGTAGCAGTGATTTCTGCTTGACCCAGATAACTAAAGCCTGATGTTCTTCCCTTGCAGTGGTGAGAGTCACTCAGAAGAGGTGCAAATACTTTGAGACCTTATGGCTGCCAGTGCAGAAAAGGGCGGGCATGCAGCGCTTTGTTTTCCGCACTTGGGACTGCACCTAATCCTGGAGTGGTTGTGTTTTTGAGAGTGGTGTACTGGAGTCTGGGAACCTGTGCTTGAACTTACAGGACTGGATTTCTAATGTTGATGGTTCACAGGGTCAGAAATAAGCTCTGTAAACATACCTTCCACCCCTCCCCCTGACTCGCACAAAAAAAGCTTCTGGGACAGGATGACCATCTGTGCGTGTGTGTCTATGCAAGAGAGAGAGATTTGGAAAACTCTCTCTCCCTCACTCTCACACACTCTCAGGACGCTCTGTCCCAGGATGGGTGATTCTCCAGAACCAGACAGCATGTATTGGCTAAGTGTTTGGGTTCGCACCCCTCCCAAATCTTGTGAGCACATAGGCGTAACACTGTATGAAACGACATGTCATGCAAAAGCAAAAATTAATAATGAATATATTTAAGTTTAATAATAAATGTGACAGACGGGGAGGGTGACCTTCTAAAGTCAAGGATGGTTTATTTGTAGGCGTGATTTAGTTCTTTTGAGCTAAAGTTCGTTTTGACTGCTATGTGCTGTCATAAAAATATATATTTTTAATTTAAGGATTTCTGTTTAAGGACAGAGGCATTTGTGCAAGAAGGTGTAATGTGTTCTCATGAATCTATACCATTGGTATGACTGAATCCTTACAAAAGCAGTTCACATTAAGCGGCTCATTGAAGGGTGTCGTGTGGGAAGTTAACCACCAACCCACTTCTTTTGTACTACAGGCTTTTATAAGTGTTGAGGAAACTGGTTAGCTGCTAGACTAATTCCCCAGTTTATCTTTTTTCTTGGTATCTGACTGTGCTGGATGTGATGATGTTTATCAATGGGAACCATCTGGTTTTCTACAAAAACGCATTGAGGATTTTCAGTCCAGGAACCTTCACAGCTTTTTAAATAGGGTTCCACTGAATGTTGCAATGTTTCTGTTGCTTTGGCAGGTGGACCGGATCGATGGGAACATTCTTAGCATTCCGGTGCCAATGCGCCGGGGTGGCTCAGAGACCAACTTGGACCTGAACTCATCCAACAGCCCAGGCTTGGGCCTGGACTTCCACAAGGGCCGGCTGGGCATCGACAGCCTGCAGCAGAAGATCCTGAAAGTTAACGAGCAGATAAAAATCGAGCAGACGGCCCGTGACGAGAACGTGGCCGAGTACCTGAAGCTGGTCAACAATGCCGACAAGCAACAGATGTTGCGCATCAAGCAGGTCTTCGAGAAGAAGAACCAGAAGTCGGCCCAGAACATTGCCCAGCTGCAGAAGAAGCTCGAGCAGTACCACAAGCGGATGAAGGATGGCGAGGCCAATGGCTCCTCCAAGCACAGCTCCTTCAAGGAGGCCAAGGAGTCCTCCAAAGATAGCCTGAAGGACAGCCTGAAGGACGTGAGCGGCAGTGGAAGGCACCCCTGCCTGGACAAAGTCAAGACTATTGGCCCCGGCGTCTCGCTCTCCCCCCCCTTCTTCTTCAGCAAGTCCCGGGAGATCGCCAACCTGATCCGCAACAAGTTTGGCAGTGCCGACAACATCGCGCACCTGAAGAGCTCCATGGAAGCCCCTACCTCGTTCCACCCTGAGGGTGGCAATCGGGCGCTGAGCGGTAGCGCCACCATCGTGGCCAAGCCAAAGTACCCCAGCGACGACGAGTGCTCCTCGGGCACGTCTGCGTCGGCCGACAGCAACGGCAACCCCGCATGTGGACCCGGGGTCACGGACTCCCCCGAGGCTCAGAGCAAGCTGTCACGGGTTATGGATGAGGTGAGAGTGATCCAGGAGTCTCAGAACCAGCTTGCTGAAAAGATGGAAGGGCTCAAGGTTCAGTTCAAGAGGGACTACAGCTTCATCACACATACGCTGCAGGAGGAAAGATACAGGTAAAAGAGTCCATCTAACCAAAAGCTTCTACAGTTTTATGGTAGCAGAAGGAAACAGTGGTTGAGGGGGCAGAGCTATCTAGTGCCCGGGATGGGCTATGATGGTCAAACTGCTCTTATTGTTTTATCCTCCTGTTTCCTAACAGAAGCCTAAATCAAAGGGTTGTTCTTTAGTACTGCATCCCTTAATAGAGGCCCATTGATATTCCTGAGGTGCACGTCAGGCACCGTGACATATTTCAGCTGGGACCTGTGTTTCTGGCACTGCAAGTCCTTATTCACCCATTCATGGGGTTCATCAGTCACACTTCACTGGTGTTTACATGCCATTCATATTTGTCTGCAGTCAAACAGTAGGCCCGTCTAAAGTACTATTATTTCACTTTTGGAATCAGGAATGGAAAATTTAAAAAAATATATTTCAGCTGTTGGCAAAAAAAAACAAATACAGGCTTAGAATATTCCCTCTGGAAACAAGTGGCTCTTGGTCAGTTTTGGCTATTCTGGGGTTTGTGACAGTGAACAGGGACAGAATATGGAGCAAGTAAATGTCAAAACCAATAGCAGTCCAATAGAGTCCACCCTTTTGTGTTAATGTATGTATGATATAAAATAAGTAAGTAAAATATGCCTTTGCACAAAACAAGGCCAATAGTAAAGTTTAATGACAGAAAAGATAGCGTCAGTTTTTTTTTGGAGTTTTCCCCAGGATGTTTTATAATAGGTTTTATTCAGGTTTGATAAATCTTCCCCTTAGTGTTCAAACTATTTTTCTGTGTAACAAAGATGAAGTGTATTCTGCCTTGCAGTTGAATTAGCATTTTTAAATCTTGTTCTTTTGATGTTACTTTTAAGTTTATAATCATCAAAAGGGTTCTGTAGAGATGATAAACTTGAATGGACTTGGTCTGGTTTAAGATTAATGTTCCTGCTGGCTGTGGGCTCCCCATGGTACAGCTCTGTTGGCTTTTTGTTGTGGTGAAATGTAAGGAGATAAAAGCACTCCTTTGTGGTACAGTTACCTTGTCCCAAATAAATAGATAAAGGTTATAGACTGACGTGTATGAAGAAATAACATTTGATGGTGGTAACAGATCTGTTCATGCACCACCTCCCTCTCTGTCAGGTATGAAAGGTTGGAGGACCAGTTGAATGACCTGACAGAACTTCACCAGCACGAGACTACCGATCTGAAGCAGCAGCTGGCCAGCATCGAGGAGAAGATGGCCTACCAGGCCTATGAGCGTGCCAGGGACATCCAGGTATTCCTCCTCAGGAGAACACTCAACATTTAAGGTCCGTCTGGAGAACTTTCTCCATGGATTTACTGACCTCTCCCTCTCTCTCGCACCGTCCACCAGGAGGCGCTGGAGTCTTGCCAGACGCGAATCTCCAAGCTGGAGCTCCAGCAGCAACAGCAGCAGCAGACAGTGCAGCTGGAGAACACGGACGCCAAGGTGCTGCTGGGAAAGTGCATCAACATCATGCTGGCCATCGTCACGGTGATTCTGGTGTGCGTCTCCACGGTAGCCAAGTTCACCGCCCCCCTCATGCGCAGCCGGCTGCACGTGGTGTGCACCTTCTTCGCTGTGTCGCTACTGGCGCTCTTCTGGAAGAACTGGGAGCACTTGCAGTGTGCTGTGGAGCGTATGCTGGTGCCCAGCTGAGAGGAAATGGGGAGGAGCTATGGAGTCATGGCCGTAGTGTCCTTAAGGGAGTGGGAAACTTGCAGCCTGGGAAATTCTCTCATATTTTCTGACTTCCCCTCCCTTTGTGAATTCTTTTGACTTTTTTTCCTCATTATGAAGCCATTAGAGTTGAATTGTGGGAGAAAAATAAAACCTCATTGTGACGTTCTGGCAGGGACTGGTCTTTTCCAGACCAAGGAACTGATTGCGCTACCATTTACAAAAAAAGAAAATGCTTTTCTGGGTGTGATTTTTGAGTCCCAGCCTTTCCCTGTGTATTTATATGTGTAGCATTTGGTGTCAAACATACTTAACTAAACATGCATACTTTCAGATCACTCACTGTTATAAAAGACAATTTGGGAAGTGCAATATGTTTGTTAATTGTGTTTTTAAGAGCTGGGGATGGCAAGAATGTGTGTACAAGTCTATGACACTTATTTATTTATGAGTAATATGAAGATCTTACCAGGTATTGTGGTATATGCATCAGATTACACTGAGTGAAGGGCAGGCAGGGCAGGCAGGATCACACAAATATTATTAAAACCTCGTTAGGCCAGTGATGCATTCTTCAACAAAAGCAATGTACTTTTACTCTGCTGCCATTGTTTATCAGGAAGTAATTAAATGAAAATTATTTTTTTAAGATATTAAAATACTGGAACCCACACATTTGTATTGTGTGATAAGAAAGAACTAAGTTGGGGACAATTGCAGGCAGTCTTGATGTGGTGTTATAAATAAGTTTTCCACAAGAGGGCACCCCTGAGAGGCCCAACAATAACAGTTCTTCAGGCGATGTGGTCAGTAGAGGACGCTGTTAAACCAGGAACAAAGGGTGCTTGATAGCCCCGAACAGTGTTCTAAAGCTCGAAATAGCTTTAGAATGTTTTAAGATAGGCATTGGCTACATATGGGTCATATGCTCCTAAGAATTAAATGCTGTGATGTCCAGCCGGCTGAATTATGGAGTATGTATTAATTCTGAATGTTTTATAAAAATGGATTGAGTTGTGTTTGTTAGGTAAGCAGTCTTGAAAAATGAACGAGTAACCAAACCAACAGTTTGTTTGGGCTTAAATGTAAAAGAAAGTTAGCGTGTACATACTTACTAGCTGAATATCGTCCGGGCGTACTGTATTGAGATTCCCGCGGTTGTTGGACAGATACGAAGACGGCTAGTGTGACCGAGAGGTATTTTTAACGCTGTAATGCACGTGGTCATGACCGTGGACAGGCTCATCTCTGTTCCCTTCCCATCTTGACTAAACATCGTCGGACAACTTTTACTTTTTGTAAATTTATATGTAGTAAATGAAGATGAACATGGAGCAACAAGTGAAAAGGTAATGAGTTTATATTGTTATTGCGTACGAGCACATTGCATTGTGCCTTCTGTACAGACCAAACCACTGAACAACACTGCGGACAGTTTTTCAGTCATCTCAACAAAGCAGTTGAAAGCTTATTTTGAGTGGCCTTATTTAAGGCATGGTCGTACTGTGATTTTAGGTGAGGTTTTAGCGCCTGTGGATTATTCTCTGACTTTGTATCTGCATACTGTTTCTTGTGCAGTCTGTCGGTATGTTTCTGTGTTGGAACTGCACCAGGTTCGATGTTAAATGTGACTGTTTAAGGAACTGTGAATGAGAGGGAGTCTCTTGGAATAACCCAAAAAAACCACACACAATTTTTAAAATGAAATAATTAAATCTAATAAAAAATAAATAAATAAAAACTGTATTGTTTGGGGTGGGGTAGGATGAAAAACTGTATTGTTTGGGGTGGGGTAGGAGTTAAAACTGATAATGCAACAGTGGGTTTGTGTGTGTCTTGTAAACCCTCTATTATTATTTAACATTTGCCTTTTTATGATGTAAAATGTAATTCCCGCTCGCATTACTTTTTTTAAGTGATTGTTATTGATTTTATTTATTCAATATTTCGTCAACATTTAGCCATTAATTCATGTCTAATATGAGGAAAAATTGAAAAGGAAGAACTAAAGTCTTGATATGCTAATAATCTTGGCATCGCAGTGAAGAAATCTTCTGTTTCCTTCATGCATTTTTTTCCACATGAGACTTTATTTTCTTTTTCTTTTTTCTGGTTCGAGGCTAATATTGGGAATATCGGACTGGTGCCTGACATCAGATTGTTTAATGGTTTGCTGATTTCGTCAGCGTGATTGCAGTTTCCTGTCTTTGTGTGGTGTCACTTCCTCCTTTTCCTGCCTTGGGCATATTGCGGGGGTCTCATGCAGTTGCTTCACCAATCTGTGTATCGACGCATTTACCTCTAGCTGTGCCTGACCTTCACCCATCTGGAGACCGAAGAACGAGGAGTAAGAACTGGGACTAAATTAAAGCTGTCTGCGGGTGTACACACATTGATTGGAGTGAGGAAATATAACTGGAACTTGATTTGGTAATTTTTGACTGGATTTGACACTGCCTTTAAAAAATAAATAAATAAATAAATAAGAGGCGGTTGGGTTAAAGGTCAGATGTAGTCTGACCCAGGGAATGTCATTCTGTGATGTCGGAAAATAGTCCCTTTTGAAACATGTTTAAACTTCCTTGGTTTCCTTAACAGACTTTTTCAAGCAAAAAATAAATCATTTTCTTTTTATAAAGTTTGTTCTTTTGTGAAAAGGAAAACTGTTTCACATTAATGATAAACTTCATGCGAGAGATGGAAATTAAACATTTATAATACAAGTTTTTCCTCTTACATATGTAATCTTATTTCCTCCAGTTGTGCCCAAAATCCTGTATTCATGTCTGCTTTAGAGGTCAAACTGGTAGTTTTTAGCATCTTCCCCCTCCATCTAGCCCACAGGTGTTTAGGACTGTCTGAGATGAGCTTCACAGCGCTGTTTGGTGATCAGTCATCCAATTTATCTCATGGCAGGTTGATTAATGGCAAAGGGAGATTTTGCAGCTGCTGAGGAGAGATTATCCTTCGACGGCTCAGTTATCGGCAGTGGTCTTTGTGACAAAGCGTCCGCATCCTATTGGGGTATCTCTGGCCATTCAAACGAGGTCTGTTTTCTTCACCAGAACTTTGATGGACAGCAGGAAATAAAATCCCTTACAGTGTGTCGTTTTGGCCCAACCCACCCCCATGTTTTGAAGAAGCTCCCGTTGTGGCAAGTATGAAGGCAGGTCATTAAAGATTTGATCCACCGGCGTATTGAAAAGTCTGCCGGGTATTTAATTTTGACGTTTAGTTTTTAATTAAGTCAACACAAGTAGGATATTTTCCGTGTCGTTTTGGTCTCTTTTGCGTTCTATGAATTGCTGCCAGGGGTCGCCAGTGAGTTAAGATTCGCCTGGAACAGTCACTGTTGAAAACGCTTATGTTTGATTATGCTGCAAATTTCTAATGCTATTTTCCGAATGGAAAAAATTGAAAAAATGGAGATCATTTGGTGCTTACATTGAAGGCGTAGAATAAAACAAATCTGAAGATGAGGCATTCAATATATTTAAGGATCAACCGCAAAAATGATTTTGGTTAATTTTAGTTCTGTATCTAATTGACTAACGACACCTTGAACAAATTTCGAAACCTTTAGTGATTCAGTTATTTAAATATATTCATTTGAACCAATGCAGGATACTCAGTTTAAAACTTTCTCATAACTATTGACTCACTGAGCTATTTTGACGGAATCAGAAGATGTTTCTTCACCGTTGCGTGCCCCCACCCAATTTTAAATGTAAAAAAGCTAACTTAAAACATATTTCTTTATTTCATAGCCATTATTCAGACTTGAGGTTAAACCTTGCATTCTTAGCTGGTAGGGGATTATATTCACCAAATTAATTATTTATAAATTGCTTGAACGACTTACTGAACGATAGAAATCAATCTAGTAACATAACTGCTGTATAGCATGTTAAGTAGGCTTGGTCTACAGGTAAAGAGCTCAGTTGGCTTATTTCTGAGTGTTTCATCGAGACCTATCACCAATGCTGGTAAATGGCCAAACTTCCATTGATATCTTTTAGCATGTCCTGTATACATCGTAATAGTATTTGTTTGGTTATTTTAACGTAGTGCAGTGAAATTGTATACGATTTGCCAAAGATAAGATATTTATGACACCCGGGGTAGTTATTGGAGCCAGCCAGCTGCTGTTCTCTAAGGGGCAGGTCCTGACGGATGTGCTTTGACAGATCCGGGTTAGCCGCCGGGGGAACCAATTTTCATCTTCAGTCCTCACTGAGGCGCTCAGATCGCAGGCAAAGAGCGACTCGAGGAGGAGTGTGCGGCACCTCCCCGTCTGTGTCGTACACACCCCTTGTAACTCCGGATTCTGCGGAGCTAGGACGTGAACACGCTGCGCATTTCAGATCCTGACAATCGGCATCATAACAAGACTCGGCAAACTTTAAGTTTGCATACCAAGGCGTTGAAAATGGGCTTATCATTTTTCTTATCGATCTGTTTACAACCGTTTACATCTTCCTCCAGGCGTCGAAACATTTACAAGATAACCACGTTTGGTAAGCGACAAGAACAGTTAATTAAGCTTTAAAGAGACAATATAACACAAAAAAATATATTATCTACATCGGTCAAATGCCAGCAGTTTATATACCGTCCATGAAACGTATATGGACTAATATAAAGCTTTTTATGTTTAATTTACAAATGTAATCGAAAGGTCTTCTGTACACGCGGATTATGACTTGAACTTTTTCTGTATTCAACTACACTGATGAGATTTCAATGGGAAGATACTAGGCGCTGGTGATTTAAGGTCTCAATATCGTAAAAAATGCAGTTACCACTTTTGCGAATCATGTTTTTCCTAGTGTGGAGTGTCGACGTATTCACCCAAAGACACGATCATAAAATAAGGACTAATGTTATTTCAAGAAGCTACGTACACAATCTAAATTACAAAGAACTATCCAAAAGTACCCGACGGTGGCACAGAGCATACATGAGAGTAATTAACTCGATGGACAGTTCAGAAGAGCATGCCACAGGTGTTTCCGCCAAGAATGCCCTCAATACTTTAATAAACAAAAAAAACTCAACTTCGTGTTTAATGAAAAGGAATACAATGGACAAAGCCAAGCGCATTAGGTTTAAATACGCAAACTCGCTGAACGGCACTGAAACGGCATTGGTAAATTCTCCTGGGCACCAGACGGAAAAGTTGAATCCTGAGATGCCTGCTGCCATGGAAACATTAGGTGACGCGTGCAATTCCTCAAAGCCTCCGTTAGTAAGCAAGCGAGGGGCGCACAAGATGAACCACAGAGACAAGCGAGGCACAACTGACGACCAGAAAAAAGCTGTCAAGCGGGGACGGAGAAAGCTGAGGAAAAACAGTCACCATTCCTTACAGTTAGAGACACTAGTGGAAAACCCTCGCACTATGTGGGAACCGATGCCTAGACCATTGGCTCTTAACCAGTCTCTAGATTTCTCGTTAGAAATGACCCGCAGTTATGAGTTATTCACTCTACCGGATGAATATCAAAGGGAAACAACCCCACAGACACCCGACATGCGAGAGAAGACCCACGAGGACAAAAACCCCTTTTACCCCCTAAGGAGTGCATCTTACAGAGCATATGCAATTTTGTGCGTTTCAATTGTAATTTTCACACTGGGGTTATTGGGAAACATATCAATCATGTGCATCGTGTGTCACAATTACTACATGCGCAGTATTTCCAACTCACTTTTGGCCAATCTCGCTATTTGGGATTTTTTGATAATCATCTTTTGCTTGCCCCTCGTGATATTCCATGAACTTACCAAGAACTGGCTCCTGGGAGAGTTCTCCTGTAGAATCATACCCTATATTGAGGTAATTCCTATGTATTGTTTCTACAGCTTTTCTGAAGATGTTAACAGGTAGTAGTTAGAAAAACAGTAACAGTTTGCGTCATAATTTCTTTTGTGCAAAAAAAAAAAAACGCAACAACACACACCTTTGTCATTTAATGTTGTGTATTTGAATAAGAAGTGGGCTAAAATGAATGGCAATAAATGGATGCTAGTTGGAATAAATAATCCTTAATGAATACAGTTCCATGCCAACATGCAATAGTCGCGGAATGTTGGGAATGTTCTTTACAAAAAGTCTTCTTATTGTATGCATTTAGCCTGGTGCGAGCAATTCAAAGGTTTGATCTCTTGCTTAAGAACTTGTGACAGTATTCTACAATCAATTGAAAATCAAGGTGAATTTAAAAATTATTCTGGAACTGTACCAAAGGGCTAAAGGTTAACTCACTGTATTTTAAAACTAAGCACGTGACATTTTGGGTTGGGTCTGCTCCCAGAAGATATTTTTTATCAGTTCTGCAGGTTTTTATAAATCGTGTACGATTATCACTTGACTGCTTTTTAAAGGATGTAGCAGATACAGAAAAGAATGGTAGTCTGTATGGTAAAGTGACCAGCAATTTACATTGCTTTTGACTAAAGATTACCTGGCACTTTTCAGTAAGGAGAACCTGCAGTGTGTTAAGAGCTTTCAACATGAGCGAGGCAGTCCAGCGTACAGTCCCCCAGTTTAGACAGAACGCACTCAAACATGGGAAATGAGATGGAATGTATCTGGAACTCCAGTTGACCCCATGAATTATTTCAGCGGCACCCCGCTTCGCCCCGCAGTGCATTCTCACCCCTTTCACATATATTCAGATACTGCTCTGCCCCGGCACCATCAGCGTGAAAGGAGGTGGCAGCTACTGCATTTATTTTTAAAAACAACAGCGAACCGGTTGATGTGGTGTTGCTGAACACCCCCAGCGAATCAGAAAAAAAGAATGTAAAGCTAGGACAGATGCGGTCGGCTTCCAAATGGACGCACTCTGCTTTCCCGAGACTCGGAAGAGATGCGTTAAGTGACTAACGTAAAAGCCCCAGAGGAAGTGCTACCACAGAGTGCGGCGCGGGGTGCGAGGTGATGAGTAAATCCAATCCTCTGGGCTGATGTGTGTGAGAAAGCACTCCACCGGGGAGCCCGGTGCTTGATGTAACAGGGAGTGAAAACCCAGGCCCACGTGAGCTGCGGTACTGTCACCAGAGCACAGACTGCTGTTGAGATAAGGAGCAGCCTTGTCTCCGAAAACCGACCGGAGTCTCGCGGCTTCTAAAATTGGACTGCAGTCTCCCTACCCCTCGCTCTGTCTGAGGCTGAGGCCGTTTTACAACCTCTGAAATAAAACCGCAAGTCTTTCTGTCTCGTATAGGAGCACCTGCGCGGGTCCCTGAGACAGTCTGGCGACACAGAAAGAGAACAGGCCGGCCATGCTTGCATTCTGAGCGGGTGGGGCTAAACCACCCCACTCCCGACCTGCCGCTGCCTACAGCACCGCTCTCTGCACGCGCCTGCTCTGATTCGCCAGGGTCCTCTGAAGACAGACAGAGTTTGCCTGAAACAGGAGGCAGCATTGTTGGCCTGATTATTTCAGCAGTGTGTAGTGAGCTCTTAATGCATAATTGGAACGATGGTGAATTATTCAGTGCGGAATTAGCGCTGATTAAAAATGAATGGACTCTTAATCCTTCTTTTTAAGTTTTATAGAAAAGAAAAAGGGAAAATGTTTAAATCTGTGGTAGCATTTTCCCAGTAAATGTTTACATCTGAATGAAAAAATAAAGAGTGGAATTCAAGTTTAAAGATTACATTTTAATTTAAGTTTTATTTATTGGTGTCATCTCAGTCTTTGTATTATTCTATTAAAGATTTGTCTACGTTGCATTCATCAACTTGGTATTAATACAGCGAACTGTAGTACATGTGAATAATTTATTTTAGGGCAATTGGGTGGCAGTACATCATGTAAACATGCTTCCACAACAGGTAATACAGAAAGCGAACGTGCCAGCTTTGTGTGGAAGGCCTGTGGGACAAATCTCTGCAGTGTTTCTGCTGTAGTACCCTTGAAAACTGTACTAAGTGCTGTTATCAAGTCTTTTTTTCTTTTTATTTTAAACCCTATTAACCGTAATTAAGTGTGAGATGTTTAATACAGACAATAAGATCAAGCAAATTGCTGTACAGTCAAGCAGACCCATTTTAATTTTAGAACAAAGCACTGAGCGTTTTTTCTCCCCCGGAACCCTGATCAAAGCGTTCCCCCGCACACCTGACACTGTTTAGCGCCGTTCTGGTCCAGCTCTCAGGTAATCAAATATTCAGAGTGTTTACACCTCCCTCTGCCAAAGTACATACAGAGACAGCCTCTGTACATGGGCCTGGTGGACGAACCTCACTCAAGACGGGAAGAATCGACCATCAGCTCTACCAGGCCATGCATTCAACCTCCATTATCCTCTAGAAAAGCTTGGCAAATACGTTTTTTGTTAAGTTACCCCTCAGTTAATCTGCTTTTGCTCTTGATTACAGCAGATCGGCTACCTATTAGAATTTTGTTGTTATTAGTATGTGTTGTTTTAGTCTCTGTGCACAAAGTCATTATCTGAGCTTTTGACAGTGGAACGGGAAGACATTATTTTCCATGTTAGTGCATTTTAATTCCCTATAGCTGGTACAATGATGTTTGCTGAGATTTCTGTCATGTAGCCATTCTGTTATTGGTGAAATAAACGTTATACACTGGGGCTCCGTAATGCTTTTATTTTGCCTTTGTAGTCACCAATCTCAGTAGGAACAAAGTGTTCCGTGCAGATCAAGCACAAGAAAATCAGTTAGCTTTTAGTGAAGAGTGGAATTTTGCATTTATAGTAGTAGAAATTGGAATTGGACAACTCAGGATTTACCTTGCTATTAAAACCTGCAAGCCTACTTTGTTGCCAAAGCAGTTCAGAAGATACATCTTATATTGCTTCTAAAAAAAAACAAAACAGTGTATTTCTAAAAACTATTTTTAATGATGACAGAAACTACATATCTCTTTTGAACGATAAGAAGTAAGATTTCCAGTGCCACAAGCCTAGATTGTGTCTTAGTTGCTGACCTGTTATTTCAGTATTCATTCATTGATTTTGCCGTGTCCTTCCAGGTGGCTTCGCTGGGAGTGACCACGTTCACGCTGTGCGCGCTGTGCATCGATCGCTTCCGTGCGGCGACCAACGTGCAGATGTACTACGAGATGATCGAAAACTGCGCCTCCACCACGGCCAAGCTGGCGGTGATCTGGGTGGGCGCCCTGCTGCTGGCCCTCCCCGAGCTCCTGATCCGCCAGCTGGTGACCGAGGAGGAGGAGTCTCCGGGGGTGCGGCCCTGCGAGCGCTGCATCGTCCGCATCTCCTCCGAGCTCCCGGACACCGTCTACGTGCTGGGCCTGACGTACGAGGGGGCGCGCCTCTGGTGGTATTTCGGCTGCTACTTCTGCCTGCCCACGCTCTTCACCATCGGCAGCTCGCTGGCCACGGCCCGGAAGATTCGGCAGGCGGAGCGGGCCTGCGTCCGTGGCAACAAGAAGCAGATCCGGCTGGAGAGCCAGATGAACTGCACGGTGGTGGCGCTGGCCATCCTCTACGGCCTCTGCGTCGTCCCCGAGAACATCTTCAACATCGTGTCGGCCTACATGGCGGCCGGCGTCCCGCGGCGCTCCATGGACCTGCTGCACCTGATCAGCCAGCTGCTGCTGTTCTGCAAGTCAGCCGTCACGCCCGTGCTGCTCCTCTGCCTGTGCCAGCCCTTCGGTCGCGCCGTCCTGGACTGCTGCTGCTGCTGCGGGGCCGCCCGCTCCTCGGCCGGAGCCAGCGATGACAACGACCACGAGTGCACCACTGAGCTGGAGCTGTCGCCCTTCAGCACCATCCGCCGGGAGATGTCGGCCTACACTGCTGTGGGGACGCACTGCTGAGGGTGTTTTCAGACACCAGGCACTGTGTAAATGGTTTGGGCGGTGTGTACATATGTTACAGAATACAAGTTATCCATGTGTGTGTAATCTAAATAGTTTTAATTTAGTCTTTTTTCATAACCCCCCACCACCACCACCAAAAAAAATTAACTGGAAAACATTTAGACGAATGTCAATTTGTACAACATATATTGGAAAATGTATTCACTCTCGGTACTTTACTATGCAGATATTAATAATATTAGTAAAAATTTCAATGTAATACATGATCCAAAAATTATTTATTTGAAAGTGGCTAGAATTTATATATTTTCCAATATTATGATATGCATTAAATATTCATTTGCTGAAATTTTTTGTCAGGATTTCACATTGAAAATAGATTTTTATAAGCTCGTTAACCTACCAGTGCTTACAACATTAGCAGTTATATATGCTCTCCCTCCTATCTCCTGTAGTTGTATTTGTTCTTATCTGCAGCGTTTTGCTTACACAGCGTGTCTTATGTCGCTAAATAGTATTGAAAGTAATATATTAAAACTGGCTAGTAATACTGTATTGTGTTATTTGATAGTAGTGGAAATTGTGAAATTTTTATAAAGGATGTTTAGCTTCTTTACTATGTTCATATTTTTATCACTATCAAAATGTTTTTATTTAATAGCAGAAAATGTACCATATGCTTTGCCCAGTCTGAACATCAATGAAAAGGTTTCTTTTTTAGCCAAAAAAAATCATATTTAATAATTAAAGGAAACTGAATTCACTATGAGTTCACAATATCATTTTTGTAGGTGTGCGTTTTTGTTTGTGTGTGTGTGTGTCTATTTTTGTTAAGACATTTTGTATACAGTATTGCCAATTCTGGAAGTCCCTGCCCAGCCTTATTTAGGAGAAGGTAGTTCTGTTCTGATACAACAGAACCTCCTGGGCTCTTCTTGGTATGTTTCCACCTGCATGTAGGTTTGGCACCCTGATCTGATGTCGTGAGGAGAGATAAACATATGGCCTCAAAACGGAGCGGGCCAATTGGATGTACAGTGAGCAGTGGTGAGAGAATGTGATATCTTATTCAGCACGCACCGGAGCGTCCTCCCACGCTGGTGCTGAGATGCTCTCGTCTTTCCAAAGACGTCTTGCGGTTCTTGACGCGCTTGAAACCAGCCATCAGCTATTTTTGGCCTCTTTCCGGGGAAGGATTTTAAATTGAGACAACAGAGAGTGTCTATGAGATCGCCGATCAGCTTTCGAGCTCACCGCTGAGCATTGCGCGACACGTTGATCAAGGGCTGTGCGTGTCAAGCCGCAGTCGGATTGTGCACTGTCCCACTGACGTGCTTGTATCAAAGGGGGAATGTGAGCAGGAATCCTGCAATCAGAGAAGTACAGACTAAATAAAACGCAGCCTATAACCCACCAACAATACTTCCAACAGGCCTTTGTTCCCTTTATATTCAATGGGAATAAATACAGCCAGATAAAAATATAAAATAATAATTCACAGTCCCAGTTTTTAATATCTGATATCAAACTAGCATTTCACTAGTTTTAGAATCAGTCAACATTGCTCAGTAAATGTTATTGGAGGAAATGGGATCTACTAAAATGTCAGAGATTAATGAGGTCACTCAAACCCCAGTGTGATGACTGACAGGGAGAAGCACCACCCTCTTCACCTTCAGTCTGTCTGTGATGGAAAGGGCTACACAGATGGTGTTTTCTGGGCCAGGCATAAGCACTTGATCTATGGAGGACAAGGCCCACCCCTGCTGCTGTATCTCTCATTGCGCTGACAGTCAACCATTAATGTTTCCTGGTGAATTGGTGATTAAATGATTCCTTCTAGTCAGGAGTATATCTCTCCTCATTAGCCATCGAGAACTGACAAAGCAAACTGCTATATTTTTGGAATATGTCTCACTCCCTCCCTCTCTCTCTCTCTCTCTCTCTCTCTCTCTCTCTCTCTCTCTCTCTCTCTCTCTCTCGCACACACCCTCTGTGCATCCCTAGACAGAACAGAGAAGGTCAGTATTTGACAGTACATTTAGAACGTTTTTGTCTTTTGAGACCTCAGTACAAGGCTTTTAAACCCCCAGTAATGACTGCATCTTTGCATCAACAATCTTTATAACTGTAGTAAAAAGTATTTTAACCGCTGAATTTAATATGACTGATCACTGTTAATTTGGCAAATTCAATGTCCAGACTATGATATAGTAATTGAATTGACAGACATCTGTCTATGATTATGTTTTTCCCTGATCAGAGTGTTACCCAGGTGTTTGTGGACAAGCCCTAATGTGTGGTTAATAACAACCTGGATGTGATTAGTCTTTTGTCCCTGTACTGGGATGAGTTGGAATATAATTTTACTGCCCATCACTGTCAAGTCTGTACTCTTTATTAAACCTGGAGCACAGAACTGTGCACAATGTCAGAATATGACTGTGGCATGTATCCTGGAGCCACACCCTCAACTCTGGGAACATGCCCAGATTTGGCCTGACAGACAGCCAAAACAGAAGGGGGGGGGGGGGGGGGGCAATGTCCTGCCGTGAGGACCTCGTTACGCACCTGAGTGTGTATGGACTGAATGAACCACACTCAGGTGCTGGTAATTATGGAGATAATAAAAGTGCTGAGAGGAGGTTGGATGGGAATATTCTGCTGTGGTGGCTGGTAGGCTTTATGATGTGAGTGGTTTTTTTTTTATTTAAAAACCTGTTTGTGATAGTGTTTTCCCCTGAAAGGGAGGCTTTCATTAGAAGTTCATGTTTTCTTTTATTTGTTTAAAATGTTGGATAATAACCATGCCCAATAAAAGGCGTAACCGAAAACCCAACCTCGCTGTCTCTGACAATCCCCGGCCTGGGCTGGCACCCAGACAAAGTGCAGTAAACGCACCACAAAAACCATTACGGATGCTTACCATTGGCTGGTGAGTAGGCCTTACTTCACCCACGGCACGCAAAACATTACCATAGAAATCATTGTAGATCAGACATCACTCACCTTTGTTCTCAGACAACACGAAAGATTGTTTAACACTGTACCGAGTGACTTCTTAGCCCCTTATGTGGATGGCTTGCAAAGTGTTCCTGCAGTGTTAACACTGGCATATGAAAGGGACTTTTCCAGAGATCACAGCCAATGTGGGTTTACGAACTTTACTCATGCTGGTCTATTATAGCAGGAAGATTAACGTTTACATTAATTATTTGTCCTCATACTCTGAATCCTCGTCTCTGTTTCTAAATTCAAACTTTTATGGTTCTGCTAAATTCCATGCTGCTTTTTAAATGGCATTGTTTGCTTCGCTCGAAGAATCTCTCATATGTATTAAAAAGTGACTTTGGGGCTTGTCAAGTCAAGAAACATTCAAATGTGTCCGGTCTCATGGTCCTGAACGATTAATAATTCAACATCTCAAATGAACCCTCCTGTTGTATGGTACCGAATGTATGAATTTTTCATTGATAGGGAGCCGGGCATGTTTTGGTAGGAGACACATTGCTGAGGGGCACAGGGTGCCCACTCACATGAGCTGAGTTACAGGCGGAGATGGATGGTATATGGCACTCTGTGGGTACGGGGCAGGACCAGGATCTGGTGAGTCGACACTCTGGTGCCGTCAGTGAACACCAGTAATTCGCTTCACGTGACTTAACAGGGAGGGCAAGGCTGTTCGGTTAAATCTCATTATGCAGGCCAACAAACTGAAGTTTGAACAATGAGCGCCTAATTGTACCGTTTTTGTGCAAATAAGCACATAAAACCCTGGAAGCTGCCAAGACTGACCTACTAGCCCCGTCGTGTATTACCCAAAGTCTTTTCCCCCCTGTCCTCCAAAGTCTGGCACACAACAATACAACAGCTACCTTTGAGCACCCGGTGACAGAAGATGACCGTGCAGGACACGAGGGGCGCCAGTGTAAGCTGCGGTCCAGTGCATGAGGACCACACTGCAGTGCACACGGTTGCATGAGCCGGCCGGGCTGCTCGGCATCCTTTGACAACGCTGCATAATCTGATACTTTTGATTGACTGAATGCCATCCTGGGAGGATAAGGGCCTCATTGTCTCGCAGTGGCCTTTGTTTGATTGTTATTCGTTTCTAGGTCACCGCTAGTGATGAACGCTTGAATGCCTAAATGAGTTGTGTGCGCTGAGAATTCTCCACTCTCCTTGGTATAGAGCTGGCTTCCATTAGAGGTTCAGTGAGCAAGTGCCCCTCACTCTTTCCAAATGAAAAGCCACAATATTCATCCTTCAGCTGCCAAACCCTTTTCCTCCTTGGCACTTTTGTGCGTAGCACAAAATATTTTAGATGGTGGTTTAAATTATTTTAAAAGGCACTTCCATGGTAATTTTTTCAGCACTTAGCACCTTTCTTTGTTCCAAGGCAAAGTACACCAGTCCAATCCAGCGCGTGCTGCACGGGTGCAAATGACAGGGGCGGCTCTCCAAAAGCCAACAGAAATCTGCCTTGCTCTTGTGAATTTCCCCCAAGGCTTCTCCGTTCAACTGCAGTGAGGCATAACCCTTGTTCAAGGTGGTGCCTGGAGGCACCACTGAAAATTAGACAGTGACGCTTTTAAACGAGACCCAGATTTCAAACCTGCCCTGTCACAGATTTTGACTAGATATCTTCAAGCGTGTGGGGGAAAAGCCTCCAGAAAAGAGTGGAACAGATGCAAGTCCTCCGTACAGGCTATAGATAGGGTCACACTCACACACACACACAGACACAAATACACAGAGAAACACGGTGGTAGAGGTGTCCTGAGCCAGGGTTTTAATTTAATTGTAACTCAGCAAATCAATGTTAGAGGGATTAAGTGTTAAAGGCTAAGGCCAGGAAATGCACAAAGCCATTTTATTAGAAAATGCAAATATTCATTAAGAATTAACTGCTTGGTTAGCCTCATAGCTTAAGTGACTTCGGCGTTTCCACACAAAATATAAAGTGAATAATATTTTATTTACAACATTTAAATACCATACATATCATGGGCGGAACATGGTCTATGTCGTGCTGAACTGGCCTTAAACATAAATATACAAATATGTATGCCCAACTGGAGGCACTGCAGCCTTGTCGGAACTCTGCCCAAATATCAACGCCCTCAGTTTTCCAAAACAATTTATCCTAATTGCTTTTTCAAAGCACAAATACGTCAGAACGGTAATCTGACCATGTTCATGCATAGCAATTTCTTGCTTATGTAATCCTTAGACATAATATTTAAACTGATGTGAAGAACATCCCTTACAGAAAAATATGATCGATTGCTTTAAAAACTGAGGATAATTGAAAATATTATAATTGTGTTGTATTATGAGTCACTGCCAACCCTCTCTCGAGTCACGGAATATTATTTTCCCCCGGTTCGCTTCTCCTTCCCTGAATGTTCAGACTGAACTCAGTTTACAAACAAGCCCCTTGGAAGCCCAACGCTCTTTGTTGCTCTTTGAGCTTTCCGGTCCTGCTGCCCATAAGTGTCCAGGATTACTGTGTGGCGTGCGCTCCTACGGATGTGGGTTCCTTGTCTGCTGCCCCCCCCCCCCAACCCCAGCTCTATTAGAC